>MIQA02002613.1:0-31273 GCA_001887855.2 Sclerospora graminicola | reverse complement strand
GCTGGATCGTGACTACTCGGATGTTGCATGTTGAAAGCTCACCTTGTGTACCCGTCAGTACTGGCTGGTTTTGCTCTCTTGGTGGACCCTAGGGCTCCTGCCACGAAAAGTGTAAAATCCGTCGTATAGGGAGATGAGGGTTAGGACTAGGGGTAGCTCCTGGGCGGAAATCGTCACCGGGGAGCTCGTCGGGCAATACACTTGAACTTTGTATAGTGCCGGCTGGACCGAGAATAATCAATCGGCCAGCTAAACCAATAATATACTTGAACTTTGTATAGTGCCGGCTGGACCGAGAATAATCAATCGGCCAGCTAAACCAATAACAATGAAGGGCGAATCCAAATGTGTGTGCAAAGGGGAATCCAGATATGACTCCACACTCTTCCACAGAAGGCCAAATGTCACCACTTCCCAATACTTAATACCGTGTTCAAAACACGGGCAAATTGAGGCGAGTATACGAAGACGCCGCGACTCCCGGTCAGGGGACTTCCGGTGGGTTTGCTTAACCTTCCCCGGGCAAACCAATAACAGCAAGAGGGGACCTTGTTAGCCCTCTGCTGTGAACCAATGACAGCGACTTATGTCTAAGAAAGCGAAACGTATACTGATTTATCCTATATCCAATACATTCTTTTGTGTGACCTACCCCAAATAGCCCGGCTGACCAGTCGTATGCCTTACCCGAAGTAGCCCGGTTAACTCCGATTTTTGTGTACCGCCTGGCCGGTACACCAACCCCAGATGGTACCAACCCAGCCGGTACCCCGAACCCAGCTGGTACCAGTCCGGCTGGTACATTGTACCCGGCTGGCTCGGCAGGATGGCCATCCATCCGAGCCACTCAGCCGTGGGCGCTAGCTCTTCCTCGGCGGCTTCTCATCCGATCCGGGTGCCTCCTTCATCCACTAGAACACTCGTCTTCCTTCAGGCTCCTTTCACTTATACCTTCCAAACAATCTGCCACCAATCCGCCCCTCGGCCGTCCAACGTCCGCGGTCGTCCCGTCCGCTTAGCCCGCTAGCCCAACTGTCCATGCCTTCTATCACGTTCGTCCGGCCTGATTTCAACCCTGGCGCCGTCCGGCCGCTTGTAGGTATGCTCGGCGGCGGCTATCCGGCGCCCACGCCCTTGGTCCGTATTTCTGCCAATCAGAATGCGCCCTCTGGAAAGTACTTCACATTAATTCATAAGTCACTTTACCACAGCCGCCCCTGAGTCGCGTCACGGCCGCACAACGGTTGAGGCACGATCTCACCCGAACCCAATTGATCTGATCCTGCTTATCCATGCCTCGCTTTGGTACGTCGTCCCACTAATTTATAATGATTTTCGTGAACCCGGTCGGTCTCCTCACCGGCTAGCAAGCACGTCCACAGATGTTGACTTTATCTTGATATATTTCCAGTTTTGCAAATCGACAAGGACAACGTTTGTCGTCTCGTTCTCGTGGACGACGACTCGCCCGCCAGCGGGGTGGAAGTCGCAAAACCGCCGAAATCGTCCCGTACTCCTGATCTGGTGCTATCGACCGCCGACGCTGAGACTGCGCTCCGCGTCCACGGCCAGGCTTGCGGCGACCGGGACGGATTGAAGGCCGTCGTCTCTTCCCTTCGGGCGGAGCTTCAATCCTGTCGGGCCGACTATGAAGTTCTGTCTCAGAGTTTCAAGACTTCTTGTGCGATGCTGGACCGCATGAACCCCCGGATCGCTGAGCTGAAACTCAGTCGTCAAAAAGCGGAGGGCGAAGTAACCCGCCTCAGGGCAATTGTGGGTCAGCTTACGGACGCTCTACAACGAGCCGCCGCGCCATCCGCCTCCATCTCCGAAGCGGCGGGGATGGAGAAAAGGCTGGAGGCGTTGACCGCCCAAGTGGATAGCTTGGAGCACATCCAGGCTGACTTGGTCCGACAACTCGCCGCTGCCAACCGCCGGGCCGATGAAGCTGCCGTTCGGAGTCCTTCTCCGGGAACAAGTGACCTTCAGAAACAGGTGACCGATCTCGAGGGCCAAGTCGCCATCCTGACGGAAGAGCGAAACCGTCTCCGCATGCTGGAAGACGTCGTTGAGCCCCTCCGGACTGCCAATCAGGAATTGGTTCACAGATCAAAGCTTCAGTGTAAGTGCCTCTTCTCCTCTTGTGTTGTAACCCAGTCGCTTACAGTCTCCATGTCCTTGTCGCTCCACAGTCCAACAGCTGGAACAGCTGAAGCAGCAGTCCGCTAAGATCCCTGACATGTCCCGAGAACTTTCGCACCTTCGTGCCCGACTCCGCCAGGTGTCCCACGACTTAGATAAAGTGCGGGACAACCGAAACCACCTGCGCGACTCCCACGTTCAGGCCCTCCGCCAAATCTCGGATCTGGAGCAGCAGCTGCAGGAAACTACTTCCCGACAACAGGAGTTGCGGTCTGAGCTCTACCAGGCCGTCAAGAAAATTTCGACGCCCATGCCCTACTGGCTCGAGCGGACCGTGTTTGCACAACCATGCTGGATAAAGAGGATCGTTTTAGGTCCTTGTTGTGTGAACTACAAGACCAGCTCGAAACGACTCGAAGCCAGGCCGCTCCTCTTTTGCAAGCTCCCCTTAATGTACGGGAATCCGTCTTGTCTGTCTTGAGGATGGTGGATCAGTGGAAAACTTCTCCGCCGAAATCATCCCAGTTGCCCGCTACAGCAGAGTCAGAACCTGAGAAACTTCCTGCCAGCCCTAAATCCCCCCTAGCCGGTTCAGACTCCTCGTCCACCTCGGTAGGATCGGGGGGCCTAAAACGTCCGGCCATAGCCGGTGCTGACCAGCCCAAACGGAGGAAGAAGAGCGAATCCTCCCCCTCGCGCCAATGTCCTCCGGGAAAGTTGGACGGCGAGGAAGAACTCGGGTCGGAAAGCGATGACAGCTTGTTCGCGAGGCGGTCCGCTGCTGCATCTCCCTCTCTCTCACCAGGTAGAACTGGTCTCACCCCTGGTTCATCCTCTAGCTGCGAAGAGGACTCGGACTCCGATCCGGCCGCGTCGCCATCCGGGTCGGCAGCCGCTTCGCCATCCGGCACCCGGATCCGCCCTCCGTCTGATTCTTCCTCGGACTTGGGGCCGTCCTCCCCTTCGTGCATCTATGATGATGACGAAGAAGACGAGGATTACGATGTCCAGCAAGTATGTGTCGCGTTATCCCGCTCTCGCGCGGATACCCGTCGCCGCCCCTCCAATTCCGGTGGGCGAACGATGGATCAACTGGAACTCGATCAGGTTATCGATCTGCAAACTCCGCCGCCGGCAGGTTTTGGCTCCGGGGAACATGAGCCGTCTGATCTATCCTTGCCTCCCGGCACTGTCGACACCCCGGCCGCTCAGGTCGCCCGTACCTCGAGTTCCAACGGAGTGGCCGAGGAGAAAGTGGAAGACAACGACGAGGACATCCCTGATCAGTGGTTATCTCCTCCCGACCTGAGCGATCCAGAAGCACCTCTCTCCCAGACTCCGGCCAAAACCCGGCGATCAGCTCCGGCCGGGCCACGTCCCAAACGTCGACCCAACCGGCCGGCGGCCAAACCCAAGATCCGGCGGAGCACTCTACCCCCTGCGCCCTCTTTTCCTAAACTTCCGCTTCTGTGGTTACCGGGCGGGCACTTCCCCGGTGGGGCGGATCGGTCCGCCATCCTACCTTGGCAAGTCGAGCAGCTGAGAAATGTAAGTCTCGCTGATATCTCCAGTTCTCAGCTCGCTCACTCCCTATCCCGTCCGCCTCTCTGGATGTTCCCTCGATCCCGCAAGACGCCTTCATTAGCGACCTGGCGCCCCGACCTGATGGGGTCGGGCGCCATCGACGCACTCATGAAGACCAAACCTTGGAAAATCCTGAACACTAAGATGCCAGATATGGGACTTCCGTCCAGCCCATGGTTTACGGAATTCAAGGCGAGATTTCAGGATTTCGCTGTGGCTCATGCTTGGGCCATCTGGGAGTCTACCCACTTCCTGTACATCTCTGCAGAGGACAAGCGAGTGGACGAATCTCTCCGCACGTATTCCCTTGCCCGGAAGAATCGTCGGGGGCGAGCTTCCGAGGCGTGGGTCCGTTTATGTACGTTTATCATGGAGGGTATCCGGGATGGTAACTGCGACTTGGACCTGTTTCTCTTCCCGTTCATGCTCCATCTACCGAACCGTAGGTGCGGAAATGCAGCGGAGGGAGGGACGTGGTACCCAGGCCTGGGTGCGCGGGATCAGACTACCTCCCTTTCCGAATCTCTGGAGGCCATTGACCAGCAAGATCCTTGGCGCAATCAGTACCGCAAACGGCCCTCCGACCACCCTGGACTTCGAGTGACTCGGCTCCACGGCAAGTACAGTCGTCCGCAGGGATGAGCAATCGGGCTTACTTTAATTCTTTTATTTCCTTCGTTTCTCTTTCAATATATCCATCCGTGCTTCTTTCGTTCCCACTCCAAGCATTTACTTTTGACTACTAACCGTGGTTAGTCTCGTCCAGCCGGCTTGGGGGTCCGCCTAGAGGGACCTTTTATTGCCGCAGGGCATCTCTTGGTCCGGTCGGGTGTGAACGCCCTGTTCCCAGTCACGGTCGCCATATTCCTCTTCTACGGGACGGCTGGATCCGGACGAATGGTTCTCGTATCTAGCGGCCGGTTTGATTATCTCCGATAGCTTGTTCATCTCCGCCAATCCGTCCAACAATCCTGGATCTGAAACGGTGAGACCGATCTGATCTCGCATGGCCAAGGTGGCCAGATGGTCTGCGCTGTTGTTCCACTCTCGTTTGACGTGTAACAGTTCGTGCTCCGGCCATCTCCGCAAGGCGGACATAACCCGATCATTCAACAATCTCAGCCGGGGCGCCTTGCAATCTATCTCTCCTGTGATTTGCCGGATCACCAGGTTGGAATCACCACATATGATGATCCGCCCCTGTGTCCGGCCAGCCAACAGATCTAGGCAAAGTAACAGCCCTCTGTACTCCGCTTCGTTCACCGTTATGCCAGGCGTGAAATCCGAGGCGGCCGCGACCACTTTCCATTCGGGCAACTTCCACACAATAGCACTATAGGCCCCGACCCCCTTCTTTACACTCGCCGACCCGTCAAAACTCAAAACCATTAGTTCCTCCGTGGGTCCCACTGTTGGCGGCGGTAATACGATGGTTTGTCGAGGCTGCTTCCGAGGCGCGATCGCTATCAGTGCTTCCTCCACTTCTGCCCTTGGGGTAATGCTGGCAGCCAGCGTGCCCAGTATTTCCTCTTCTCCCTTAGTACACTTAATCACTTCGAGGGACCACTGAGACAGCAGAGCCGCCCATCTACCCAGCCGGCCGTCAATTCCATTCGCCGTCAGGAGCCACGATAGGGTCGACCGTCTAGATAGTACCTTGATAGGCCGAGACACCAACATAGTATAACACACATCCAAGATCCGCAATAAAGCCAAAACTTCTTTATCCACCAATCCGTAATTAACTTCATTAGCCTTCAGGGTCCGGCTGGTGAATGTCACGGGACAGTACACTCCGTCATGATCTTGCACGAGAGCGGCCGAGATGGCCCACTTGTTAGCGTAGATGATGACCACCGGAGTCTTATTAACATCGAAATGTTTCAGGACCGGTGTGGTCGCCATCTTCGCTTTTAACATACCAAAGGCCACCATCGCTCGGGTCATGTGGTCGTCCGGGCCGGCCGCTGTCGGGGCGGAAAAGGGCGGCTTCGCATTGGCTGAAATACGGAAAAGGGCGCCTTCTCATTGGTTGATATTGCCGGCCCGGCTTGCGTCTCCGCTTGCCTATCCTGCTCTCTCAGCTTATGGTAATCCACCTCCCGCAACTCATACAAGACCGCCGCATAGACTGCAAAATCCTCGATGAACCGACTGTAATAATTCAGGCTGCCCAAAAAGGATTGCATAGCCTTTAGGGATCGCGGGAAAGGCAGATTACTCAAGGACTCCAAATCCTTCGGATTAGCCTCCAATCCGGCAATCGAAACTTGATGACCCAAATAGGTCACCTTAGTCTTTCCCCAGAAACTCTTAACCACACTAATCGAAAGATTCCACTTTTCACACGTAATCATCAACTTCTCCACTTTGTCACACAGTAAATCCCAGGTAGTTGCCGTAACGAGAATGTCATTAATGTAAGACCGCCGCCCCAAGACTGAAGGTTTTGGGTCGGGGTCCGGGTCACCTTCGGTGAACACATCCCCTACCAGAGCCGGATCTTGATCCGCCTTGATCTTGAAGTGTCCGTACAGCGCGTTATCTATCAACCGTTGATAAATCTGCGGGGCATTCTTCAGACCGAACGGCATCCGATTCCACTCGAACAACCCGAAGGGCGTCACGAACGCAGAGATCTCCCGTGCACGATCGGTCATAGAGACCACCCAGAATCCACTGGCCATGTCCAATGAGCAATACCACAAAACTTTATCCAAGTCCTCCAGCAGGTCGTTTATCAGCGGCATCGGGTAAATCATCAGCTTAGTCAGCCGGTTCACCAGCCGGTAGTCAATGCACAACCTTATATCCACCCCATTCTTCTTAATAATAATTACAATGGGCGAAGCCCATGGCGAGGTGGACGGCTGAATTATCTTGGTGGCCAGCAAACCCTTGATAAGCTCTGACAGCTTTTCCCGATACTGGGGGGCGACTCTTCGGCATCTCTGTGCGACCGGCTTGGCGCCTCCCACATCAATATCACATACCGCCCCATGGGCGGCCGGAGGAAGTGCGTTCCCTGGTCCGATCAGCAGATGTCGTCTTTTCCATATAATATCCTTCAATCTGCTGATCTCTTCCGGGGTGTTCACATCCGGGTCTCCCACTTGCAGATCGTCGATAGTGACCGCTGGGGGGCAGGGGGTCACCTCAGGTAGCACCGCCATCTGCTCTTCCATGCCTTCAACATATAGTTCGCCCCCTTCATGAATGCAGACTTGATCGGCTTCGGCCGCTTCGGGATCCTGCTCGGCCGGCTGGGCCGATCCGCCTTCGGCTATTTCCGAATTCTGCTCGGCCGGCTGGGCCGATCCGCTTTCACTTCGGTCGTCACAACTGTCATCGGGGCTGACCGTATATGCAACTCTGCTTGGTCCTTTCTCCCGACTCTGTCGTTCGTCCGTCTCCCTCCGAGTGGGCAAAACCAGTTCCGCGATCGGGGCGTAGCTTCGGTCAATGCGTTCAGCCGGATCCGGCGACGGCCGGCTCCGCGTCAATATTTTAGAAGGGGTCCGGTACTCGGGTTTATCCACCATCGGAGTCTGGTCCTCTTCTAATTCTTCCTCTTCGCTGACCAGATCGGTGGTTGCCTGAAAAGCCAGGTTTTGCCACTCGATATAGCGTCTTGAGCCAATAGTGACATAGCCCGGCCGGCGGGGCACTTTGTCCTCGGCCAGCCACATTCCAATGATCACGTCTTCATGCAAGGTGAGGGGCCTTTCAGAGATGTTGGTCACGCTTATAGAGTTGAGATGACCACCCCCTTTAACAAACGATGGTACCCAGCACTCGCCCCTTGTCAGCCATAACTTACTCCGCCGGTCGTGTGGTCGTAACATTACTTCCACCGCTTTTCCCACTGGCACCGTTACAAACTGACCTAACTTGAGGAACTGGACGTGGGCGCCATATAAGGGCCGCCGGCCGGCCAGCTGGATCTGTACCTCGTCCGGCAACGTCAATGTTCCATGCGATAAGTCCAGCCGTATGCCGGCCGGGACCATAAAGTCCATGCCCAAAATTGCATCCTGCCCGGCAAGCTTGCCTACCCAGGCGGTAAAATAATATACCAAAGACCCAGCTAACGTAATCTTGACTCTTGTCCTTCCTTGGGTCATGTATGAACTCTCTCCAATGCCGATACATTCCTGCCGCTTCGTCTCGTCTATCTCACACCCCACCTTACGAGCAAAGGTGGTGTCCACGATAGACACTTCCGCGCCAGAGTCGAACAGCATGGTAGCCTTCTGGTTATTGATTTTTCCATCCGCCTTGGCCTGCTTGAACCATTTATCCGGCGAATGATATTTCCAATAACCTCGCGACTCGCCAGGTAACAGGTTTAATTCCATTCGCACTTCAGACCGGGAATACTCATCCGTCCGTATACTGCTCACCAGGAAGGGGTCAGCCGTGCCGGCCGGGGACCGGGTGACGTAATCGTCAAACTTACATGTATTGTCGGTTATCCTTTGCTTTGCTTCTTGATTATCCTCTTTACCGACATATGCATAGATACTAACACTAGACCGCTCGGCTCGAACCAGATTCCAACCTGGCGAGCGATCTAGTTTAACATCTTTTCCACTCCGAGCGGCAGCATTCCAGCATGCTTGGTCGGGACGTACCACTTCTTCATCTGGTTGTAGAATTCTTCAATTGGGCACAGTCCCGCCTCATGCACCTCCCCGCAAGTCTTACACGTGAACAGGCAGTGTTCCGCCGGGTGTCCCTTCCTCTCGCACTTCTTGCATGTCAGCCGCTTCCAACAGCTCCGGTCGTCATGCTTGATGGACCCACAGTGGGTGCACTTGCGCCTGGGGTAATCCTGGTCAGCTCGAGCCGGAAAACTCTTCGACTGACCGGAACCGGCTGGCAGCCTGGACGGCTGACTGGCTTCTGCCGAGAAAAGGTACCGATACTGTTCCTCCTCAGACTCGCCCCCGGATCGCTGATACTCCTCTTCCGAGCTGGTCGCGTCTGACTCTCGGGCGACCATGCGGACAGCTCGGGCCGTCCTGGTAGATGGTGGCCGGCTTCCTTGATCCGCGTTAAATCGGGACTTGAAGCGGCCGGTTCCAACTGCCGCCTTGGGGCCTCGCTTCTTCGCTCTTAGGTAGGTGCGCAACGTCAATTCCAGCTCCGTGGTGTTCTTCAATCGCAGTAACGCCAGCTGGTCTGCCAGCTCCCGATCGTCCAACGTGCTGATGAAATGCTCCACATGTTCACGAGCGGCTTCCGACCGGCTGGCATCTTCTTTAACCGGGATATCCGCCCTTATGCCATCGACATTTAAGCGATGGAGATACTCCAGGGGGTCTCATCCGCCCGCTTCTTGGTGTGGAAATATTGACGCGCCGCCGATGTTCCAGATCCACAGTATTGTTCTTCGAACGCACCGGCCAATCCCCTCCAGTTTCCTCGGATTTCCCGGCTGAGCTGTTGGATCCAGTTTTTCGCTGGACCTTTTATCAAATCCCCAAAGATCAGGCATTTCTCATAGTCCGACGTCCGGTCTCTGAGCAATGCCGACTTCGTCTTGCTCAGCCATCCTCGGGCTTGGTCCTCGTCCGTGTCGCGTCCGGTGAAGTCTTTCAGCTCGGACGTGGCCGACATTCGCACCCTCGTGATCGCTCCCGAATCCGCATCAAACGCTTGGGCCGAGGCCATGTGGGCTCGGCGGGCCATCCCCAGATCCAGGTCATCCGGATCGTAATGGTACTTGGCCGACTTGACGGATTCCATATCCACGTCGCTGAGAGACAGCTTCCTGTTCGTTGGCCGACGTCCGGTCCGGCGACCTGTCTGGCGGCTCGGCGGGGCGGCCTGGGGTTCACTTTGCTTGGACTGCACCGACTCCATGTCTTCGTCACTCGGCTCCCTCGCATAGTACTGGACTGGTTCGGGGGCCTGTGTTCCCCGACGAGCTGGCTGGTCCGGTGACTTCGGGCTGCCGCGGCTGGCGCTCAGCCGACGTTGCTCTTCCAAGTATCGCTCCATCATCGCCGAAAACATGTTTTGCAGGTGATCCGGCACCTGAAGGCTCTCCTGGGGGGCGGATTGAGGGGCGACTTGAGGGGCGGCCGGGTTGCCAGATCGACATTCTTTTTTGATCCGCCCATCCGCGTCTTCGTCTTCCTCCTTCGGTTCTGGATCCGCCGTCGCCGTCCGCCAGGTCTGTACGCTGTACTGGCTGGCGTTCTTCCGCTTGGGCGTACCCGGATCCTCACGTCCTCCAAGCCTCATGGTCGTCGCCACACGCGCTGCTCCCCTTGGGCCAAGCGTCATGCGGGTGATACCCACCGATGAATCGGAAGAGTCCGCTTCCGAAGGGGCAGACTCGTACTGCGAAGAGCCTGAGTGTATCCCGGCCGGTCTGCTTGTTGCCGGCGGCGTGGACGGCGCCACTCCAGTCGTAGCTGTCATCTTCTTCGACGGCGGCGAGCAGCCCACTAGCGGTACCAAGCGGTCGTGCAGTGCGCTGGACGCCTCCTTCAACTTGTCCATCTTCAGATCAAACAGCTCGTTCGGATCAAACACGCCGGTGTTAATGCCGGCTTGTTTGAGTTGATCGAATAGTCCTCTATAAGGGACACGTGGCCGTCTGAGAGAGTTGGGGGAGAGACGGGACCTTTCAATCCGCCTATGATCTTCGGCCGTGTTATTTTCAGCACCTTATCCGTCCGCAAGAACTGCCCCAACTCGTGAAGATGGAAAGCACGCTCCAGGTCTGTATCCGTTGATAGGCCGTCCTGCTTTTCTTCTTCTTCTTCGAAACGCGGCCTATCTTTGTGGGTTGGATAATCCGATTCCTGCCAATCCGGTCTCTTTAGGGGTAGGGGGGCCCGATCGCGACTTGGTCCCGATCCGGCCGGCTTCCCACTCCGGTCGTATCCGACTTCAGCTTCTTCTTCCTTAATTTTTTCTTTTATATCCATAATATGCATTTGTTTGTTAGGATCATGGTCGGAACCATGATCCTTCCTCGGACTATGGCGACTTGCACCATAGTCCGATCCGGCTCCATCCGTGTAGCGGCCGGCCCTACAGTGAGTAGTACCGTTATCCGGCACAGTACCGTAATCCGCCCCCGGCGGAGCCTCTAGGGGAGTAACTTCTTCTTTAATGTCAACCTCGAACTCCCCCAATCCGAGGCGACCATCGCATCCTTCCATCTTCAGCAGCATTGGGGGCGATATGCCTCCCCCCAATGCACCCGACACAACATCGTCAACAAATTTGACAGGTTTGGGTCTTTCGCCCGCTAGGGACTCGCGGTGATATCCAGGGTCACCAAGAGATCCGGGCACGCGCGCCATTGTGGTGTTGTCGCTCTCAGAAAATCTTCCTGAGACGCGAACACCCACGGGGTGCCAGACGACTGACTGTCGGAGGGGGTACTCTGTTCATCCGAGTCATTATCCGGTCCGGCATCCGGCCGGCTGGATCGGTCACTTTCATCCGCTTGATCGTGACTGCTCGGATGTTGCATGTTGAAAGCTCACCTTGTGTACCCGTCAGTACTGGGTGGTTAGCTCTCCTGGTGGACCCTAGGGCGAAAAGTGTAAATCCGTCCAATAGGGAGATGAGGTTTAGGACTAGGGTAGCTCCTGGGCGGAAATCGTCACCGGGGAGCTCGTTTGGTAATATACTTGAAGTTTGTATAGTGCCGGCTGGGCCGAGAATAGTCGATCGGCCAGCTAAACCAATAAGACACTTGAAGTTTGTATAGTGCCTTGTGTCTAAGAAATCGAAACGTATACTGATTTATCCCTATATCCAATACTCCCTTTTGTGTGACCTACCCCAAATAGCCCGGCTGGCCAGTCGTATGCCTTACCCGAAGTAGCCCGGTTAACTCCGATTTTTGTGTACCCGCCTGGCCGGTACACCAACCCCCGGTGGTACCAACCCGGACAGTACACCGAACCCATCTGGTACCAGTCCGAATGGTACATTGTACCCGTCTGGCTCGGCCGGATAGCCACCCATCCGATCTCCTCGGCCGCTGGCGCTAGTAATTCCTTGGCGACTTCTCATCCGTTCCGGGTGTCTCCCTCATCCACTAGAACCATCATCTTCCTTCAGGCTCCCCGCACTCATTCCTTACAAATAATCCGCCGCCTCGGCCGTCCGCCATCCGCGCCTCGGCCGTTCAACATCCGTGGCCTTCCCGTCCGCTTAGCCCGCCTGTCCGACTATCCACGCCCCTTGTCATGTCCACCAGCCTGATTTCCAGCCTGGCGCCGCCCGGCCGCTTGTAGACTTCCTCGGCGGCGACTATCCGGTGCCCGCGCCCTTGGTCCGTATTTCCGCCAATCAGCGTGCGCCCTTTGGAAAGTACTTTGCATTATTTCATAAGTCGCTTCACCACACCATCGAATATTTTCGTTAGATCGACATAGCTTTTTCGCAATCCTTACCTGATTTAAACATGTCACTTCGTTTTCTGCAATTCGTAAAATCTGTTCTCGACAGGTTGTGCGACTGAAAAGCGCTTGCTCCAGGAGTTTCGCGTGTCGTCTCCTTCGTTGCGCCACTCTTTTACTGACTCTGATTATCGCCGCCACCCAGGAGTCTTTCACCTCCTCCCAATGTGCCGCACCTGCGTAATCCGCCTTCAAACTTGCTCCCATTACTTCTCTGATCTCCTCTTGGACTTTAACTCCCCAGGTTCCTCGAATTGGATATTGCAGACGGAAGTGTTGATTTCTCGTATCCTTCGTCCTTCCCTGCTGTTCACAGAGATGCATCTCCACTTGTTCATGATCGGATGGTACCCCAGGTCGACTAGTCCGTACCTGTTTAACCCACGTATACTGCTCTTCCGAAATGTATAGCCGGTCGATTCTACTCGCAGATTCACCTCTCCAGAATGTATAATCTGCAATTTCCTCCGTTCTCCAGGCCGAAAATTGCACTAAAGCCGCATTCTGTAATTTCCACGCGTTAATGATTCTTGACATTTCTGGACATTCCGTGGTCCGTCTTCTTCTTGTTGGCCCAGTCCGATCCAAAATAGGCGCCTCCACGCAATTAAAATCTCCACCGAAAACCACCTTTGAATGTTGTTGCAACTTCCACACTTCTATGCTCTTGTAAAATGTTGCTCGTTCCTTATCCCCAAGTGATGGCGCGTATATATTGATGCATTTCCACTCATTCAACTCGATTCCCATGATTCGATCTGTCCACCGCCTTGTCTTCCATGCTCTTGCTTTCACCCCCGTCCTTGGAGTCACCAAGATACCGACTCCACCGGTCTTTTGCTTTGCGATGCTCCAGAAAGCCAAACTATGATCTCCATCGAAAATGATTCCACATACGTTCCCATTGGTGTGTCAGGTCTTGTGCTTCTTCGCTACTAGTTATGTGGGTTTCTTGGATGAAAATGCAATCTGGTCGTGTCTTCTTCGGGATGTTCCGCCATGATTGTAACCACGCTAGTCTGGTCCCCATCGAAAACCCTTGGACATTTTGTGTAATCACGCGAAAGTTCGTGACCCCACGTGTTCCTTCTGTCCCGTGGATTCTCAGCTCATGCGTTTCTGTAGCACTCACCGTTTTCCTACTGTAACAATCCATTCCGGTGTATTCCTCATTAATTCGATCCTCTTCCGTGTCTTCCCGTAGCGTGCCCTCAGTAACAATGGGGCGCTAGCGCCCCTCTCTAAGTTAGTGTCTCTGTGTTGTCCATATCTACCTGTTCTGGCTCCCTATCGGACATAGAAACGTTAGTTATAGATGAGCAGAAATATTGGGTAATATCCTTCCACACAGCTCCATCATTTCGTCTAAACGCTTAGCCAAAGCTTGAAAATGGGGCTCTCGCGCTCTCACCAACTGAAATCGTCGAATCTTGACCCAGATTGGGTCCGTCGGTAGTGCCGTTTCACCCGTCACTGCTGCCAATTGTTTACTGTACACATGAGCACACAGTGCCGTTAGAGCAAAGGTGACATGTTTATGTGGTCCACATAACGCCTTATTCCCATAATTGTGCCCCTTGAGCGTTTTCCAATGTTGACTACTCGCTCTGAGCGCCTGTCTTTGATTTTCTCCTGGCAGCATGCTTACTCAGTGAGCCCAGTCCTTGAGAAACCTCTCTACTTCTGGCTGTGTTCCGGCCGACGTGCTCAGGGATATCATGGCGTCCCAATACTGCGTTCTCCAATCTCTTGCCAATTCATCGATTACCGCGTTTCCCATTCTGGCAATTATTATGTGGGGATTGTCACAGAACTCCAGGGGTTGCACCAGGGCAAGACGGTCTTTTTTTGCCGCCTTCTACCAATCTCCCTCAGACGCAGTAAAAGTCGGAAAAGGTACGTCTTGTTGATGAGGCCATACCTGAGCCATCGAATTCCATACTTGTTCTTCTATGCTCTCCCCCTCTTCTGTATGCACCACTTCCATCTGCTCCGGCTGCCCTGTGGCAAATACTTCGCGCTTAACTGTATCTGTACTTGCTGTCCCTTCTTCTTGAGTCGTTTTATAGGCTGCCTCAACTGCTCTCTTTTTTCGTGTCCTCTGTTGCTCAGCGTCTTTTATGTTGTCGCCAGCCGCTTCCCCGTTTTCCGTCTCCGAAGCTCCTCTCCTTGATTTCCTGCGTTTGTCCTTGTCCTTTCTGCTGTTCGATCGCCAGTGTTCCTACCGTGATCGTGTGCCATTCCCATAGTGTCTGCTCCGAAATGTTATACGTTCTTGCCACGCATTGTCGTACTGCCGCATCTCTGATGTCCGCTCGCAACAGTTCCTCCTGGCGGTGGTCGGGTAAATACGTGACTGTCTCCACTAAGAACTTACGCAATTCCTTCTGTCTCGCGTCGTTCCAGCTTAAGAGCTGCAACACTTGTGCCCTGATGAACTGCCCTGTTGTCAAATCCTTTGACATGCTCACTAGCGCTCCTCCTACTTCCTGTTGCTGCTCGTCGGACTTGTGTTCATCGTCTTCTCTGGTTCGTTTATTATTGATGCCTCTGGCGTCCGAATCTGACATCTCTACGTCCGGTTTGTCTGTGTCCCCGTTCTCTGTCTCTTCTTTTGTTCGCCACCCGTGCACGTACGCTTGGTAATGAATGTTTTGAAAGTGAATTACTAATGGTAACTTACCTTTCCCTTCCTTTACCTCTTCTTTCAACGATATCACTTCTTTAATGCATTGCCCAAGCGAGATTGGAAATTCGCCGCACGTTGCGAATTTCTTCCTTTGTTGAACTCGTATTTCTGGCGCAAAGTGAATCGCTCCTGGCTTCCCACTGACTTCATCCACACTTATGACGTAAATATGTCGTTTCAGGAGTGTCCCTAGACATATTAGCGTGTCATTGCTTCCCCAATTTTGGCTACTTACCGTTGTTTCCAGTTTAGATGAGCTGTTTGCGTAATCCTGTAAGTACTTCTTGAACTCTTCCTCCGATTGCTTCGCTGCCATTTTGTCATATCCCCTTCCTAAGCTACGCAGTGTCTGTTTCCGCACGCCAGCTGGGAACTTCGCTTTAAAATCCATGAGCCCTCTCGCGGAACATCCCTTCTTGATACCTGCGGCTGCTTGTTCCAGAATCGTTGGACTATCTTCTAATGAAGAGTTGAATAATGCCTGTACTATACTATACGCCTGGCAATTTCCTGTCGATGGCGTCAATACCTGTTGTAGCCCCATTGCCAATATCGCGTCATTGAGGTTGTAGTCCGTGTCACCCAGGTTCTGTGCTTGTTCCAATTGAATGGGTAAAGAGGTCCTTCCTTATGAGTAAGTGTCTTCATAATGTTTCCTTTTTCTGCCTTCACTTGTGCCTCCACGATAAGGAGATCTGTGTTTTCCTGTTGCCGCCCTAGCGTGCTTGTTTTCACTTTCGATTTGGTTGGGCCGTCCTTTAATCCTGAGCTGGTTTTTTTTGAACCGGTTTTTTTTCGGTTCCGGTTCAGTTTTTATCTTTAAAACCGATTCCTTATCCGGTTTTGCAACTACTGACCGCAGTACCCTCTTGGCGGTATTCTGGGATATTACCTTTTCCTTCTGTGTTAACGGTTGGTCCTGCGTACCACGCTCCGTCCCATCTTGAACCTGATCATTCTTTACAACCGTCACCCCATTTTTCTTTTTCTTAACCACCATCCAGTCTCCTTCAAGCTCCGCTTTCTCTGTCCGCTGCTCCGCCTGCTCTGTGGGTGGGCCTTCCCGTCCAGCCGTCTCTGATGTGGGGGCCGGAGGCTGCTCCTTCTTCGTCTGCACGTTTCTTGTCTCCGCTTCGTTATCCCTATCACTGGCTGCCTTCTTTTCTGCCTGCTCCTTCTGTCGCCTAGTTCACATCAAGGCATCCTGTTCTTCGCAATTTTCCCGTACCTCTTTCATTAGCGTCTCCATGCTGTCGAATATTGGGTCCGGCGTATCGATTAACTCCGCCTCTTCTACTGTCACGGTAAGGCAATTTTCTCCAAATAATTTTTTTTGCGTGACTGAACAACCTCTTATTTGATGCCCTGCTTCTCCACAGCGTAAACAATGAAGCTTTCCCCTCGTACCTGGATGCTCTAATGTGAGTAGTGCTCGCACCAGATTAAGCGTGAAATGTTGCGTAATTGTTTCGGACATCCACTGGCCGCAATAACAATCTCCCAGTCCAGCGATGTTGCGGACAGAGGTCCCCCTGAGTCGAGTTCTTCAAATCGAAAGTCAACTGTGATTACCGACTGGAGATATCCGTGCAGTCTCATGATGTCTATGTTTCGCGTCACGTTTCTCAGTATGATGGAGTAATCTGGTCTGAACCCCATTCCCGAGCTCGCACTGGAAATCTTCCTGGACCAGACCGGTTCTTCCACATTTTGTTTGGCATGTAAGTTTTTTAATCGATGAAGCGCTTTGTGATAGGGCACACTGATTGTCTCGTACCTTTTTGCTATGTCCCGAGTTAGGAAATGCAAATGTAAACAGTGGTCAGATTGATTGTAACTTATAGATTTGACCTTCGATAGCATTTCCCACAGACGATCGTTTGCAAGCCCTCGTGCTGTTGCCGCAGTCGAGATACTTTGTTGAAGGCTCTTCGTGCTTTGAAAAGCCTTTTTGATTGCCGCTTCTCCTTGTAAGTCCATAATTAGACACCCTTCCACTCTTACCCTAATCGTTAAAATTAACCGTAAACGATCATTCGATGTCATAATTTGGCGTAAAATTGTGGTAAAGTCCTCGATAAAATCGTTCCTTCCGCCAAACCTTTTACTATTTGCCATTCCTCCTGGCTACCATCTCTAATTTGCTGTTTATCCTTGCCATTCCACTCCTTCTCACAAACTTTAGTGAGTATTGCAATACGGTCCGGCGAGAAGACTT
Source organism: Sclerospora graminicola (assembly GCA_001887855.2). NCBI lineage: Eukaryota > Oomycota > Peronosporomycetes > Peronosporales > Peronosporaceae > Sclerospora > Sclerospora graminicola. The sequence goes on along the minus strand of MIQA02002613.1, from coordinate 14,205 downwards.
CAGGGTTAAAAAGGTATGTTGTGTTTCAAGCCGTTTTCTTGACTGTCTCCGTTTGTTTACCTGTGACTTTATGCAGACATCCTTCTAGCACACTCGGACCCTTCACCGCTACTTCCACCTGACAGCTACCTACCTTACGCGCCAGTATAGTGACTAGCGGCTTGTTAAGCTTAATCGCTAAATTCCAGGCATCCATCGCCTTTTGAAACCATACCTTCCAACTTAAATTATGCTTAACTACCAATAATTCAAATAGGTCAATCAGCCGTTCCAATTCCGGATTTGTCAGGTCTAACTTCTTCCCACCCGTTTGTTTTCCACCCCTTGTAGAACGTTTTAAGAAGTGCATAGATCCTCTGAACAATTGGTGGGTCAGGTCCAGCCACGTTTGTAATCGTGGTCTGGACTGTTCTGCCTCCTTCGGTGTGTGAAAAAGGACAAGAGCAAGTTCTTCCGGAGTATTAGTTTTCATAGGTGGCGGCTGCTTCTCGCTTTCTACCTCCTCTGACTCTCTCTCCCCTTGGTCTACTACCTTTTCCATCTCAGACCCTCCCTGCGTGATTTCCATCTTAGTTTCCTCCGTGAGATCGATCACCGTTGTCTCACTGTCCTCTCTCGTAGTAACTATCACGCTCACATTTTCCGCCATACGTCCCTCCTCCTCAGACGATGCTGGTACAATCTCATCAATGTCCTCGCTTTTCTTCCCTTCTTGCTCCCCAGGAGGTCGTTTTTCCCCTTCACTTCCCCCTCCAGTAGGCTTATCCGGTGGTTTTCTTTCCTCTCCGGGGTTGCCTCCTGGAGGAAACATTTTCTTAAACTTACTTGCGTAGAAAGTTTGTCGTGCAAGCCCAGATCCTCACTCTACCTTTGCTGGGTAGGTGGGGTCTATGCGACAAAATCGGGACTGGGCATATCTACTGTTTGAATTCATTCCTAACGTTACCATTAAAATGTAATGAAGTCAGGCGACCAATACTTTAAAGGTGACATCGCTTCTGAAAATACTATTTTATTAGCTATTACAATACCTTTATCTGTTTTACTCCCTTTCAAACTGAATTAGATTCAGGTACTTTTTTGACGTATCAATTTGAGGGAGTTGTCTGTATCCTCATTTTTAGCACCCTGCAAACACCAAATGTTTTGTCCAATCATGTGTCACTATTTTTCAGTACAGAACGCCGGCACTTGAACAAGGGCAATAGTATTTACTGGTCAGTCTTATTTCTGACAATTTGCCAGCATATTTTGACCATCGAAACAATGAAATTGGTGAATATTCTACACAAAACGGTGGCAAGCGGCCTTGTGCTAGTGACGGCATTTGCGCTTGTGGACGTGACCCGCGGCTTCGGAGTATTGGTGAAGCGCAACATCGACCGTCGATCAGCGCACGCCGGGAATGACGAGCAAAATCTGCAGCAGAGCGACGACGAGCAACCGAAATAAAATCGGATCATTGGTCAAATTTTGATTCCCATGTCATAGAAAAGATTTCGCTACAATACAGTCATGGAACACCTTTAGGCGTAATGAATTAATACACGCTGTATGAATATATGGATGGAAACCAAAGCATATCATTGAATTTAGACTTTCTCACACATGTGCGAATTAAAAGACAGCAGAAAATGCTTTAGGTGGTAACATAACGAATTACGCACTGTCTTCACCCTGGAATTGGTACGTCACGTGGCATTTACCGCAGTAATGACGATCAAAGTGGGTAGCCATGAAGACACCGGCACCGCATTGTGGGGCTGGGCACTCCTTCTTCAGACGCTGAATGTTTCCATTGTCGTCTACCTTGTAGTACTTAAGCACTGCGAGTTTGACCTTGCGGTGCTTGTGTTTAATCTTCTTCGGCTTGGTGTAGGTTTTTTTCTTACGCTTCTTGCCACCACCACGAAGACGAAGCACCAAGTGTAGAGTCGACTCCTTTTGAATGTTGTAGTCCGCGAGAGAACGGCCGTCCTCAAGCTGCTTGCCAGCAAAGATCAGACGCTGCTGGTCAGGAGGAATTCCTACAAAAAGAAAGAAAAACGCAAGGATGTCAATGAAATCGCGAGGAACCAATCGTGGGACTTTGCTAGTCACACCTTCCTTGTCCTGAATTTTTGCCTTAACATTATCAATGCTGTCCGACGGCTCCACGTCAAGTGTGATGGTTTTGCCCGTCAGGGTCTTAACGAAAATCTGCATTTTCTGTCCAATTACACAACATATACGTTAGGTTATCTTATACGAAGGATAAGCCCGCAGGTAACGTCGAGACCAAAGCTTCTCTGTAGATAAAAGGAGAAAAATAATCTCGATCTTGTCTTCAAAGCGTCGATTATTTTCTCCTTTCCCTCAGAGGTAGATTGAATTACTCGACGCGACAAACGGGGCAAGTTATCATGCAATGATACATATACCTACGGAAAAGGCGTCTAGAGGAGATGAAGAAACTAGGCTCAAAATCTTCCTCTAAACGCCTGATCCGATCCTAGATACACGCAAAACGCGAATGATCCCTTGCAAGCAGATATTGGATGGCTAACAATAATCCACCCACGTCATCAGGCAACAACCATTGCGCGGCGCCTTGTCTGGCATCTTAAGCGAGTAGCATCGAGGATCGTGTTTCCCGTAGGTTACGTATACAAACACATCGAATGGCAACATACCGTTAGGTGGTTTCCAAATCCAAACTGGCCAACTTTTGACTTGTTCAGCGTTCAAACTCGCCGTAGCCACCCGATTTTTGCAAAGGAACGATAAAAGGAAACGTCATTGGCTTAAAATAAAGCAGAGAATATCTCTGAAACGTAATACATTATTGTATTTTATAAGATGTGTGGGTGCATTTCGAAAAAGTAAATTGATAACTTACTGGTAATTTACTTTAATGGTAAAAGTTTTATATTGATCGAAGAGTAAATTGGCATTTTTTGAACAATTTGGTACATATTCACATCGCCAGGTGGTTTTGTAGTTTGAGACTTCATTTGATAGCGAATCGCATCCAGTGGGCTGCTGGGCGTTGAGTAGTTACTTGCAGCGCGCGCGTCACTTGGAGACTCCGAGAGCATATTCGATTCCTGGCTGACGGACACGCCCTGGGATTCCTCCGTAGCTGCTACGAGACCTTCCACTCACCAAACTGCGGCTGCTGTTGGTATGAAAAAGATAATCCTGCAAAAGTCGTTGGTAATATTCTTCATCACGTGGAGGCGACGTCTCGGTGGATTTCTTCACCAATGCAGACTGACGCGGCAACCAAAAGCTGCTCTGGGCTTGAAAGATTGTCGATCCACGACGTTCCAGTGGCACTTGACTCTGCCGCATCGGTGGAGCAGCAAGTGGCTGGTGAAAACTTTGATTATGAGCCAGCAGGCTATGTCCAGATGGATAGCGTCCAAGCTGCATCGAGGTTAAAAGGTTATTCGGACTCGAGCCCAAGTCCGCGGACGTGAACGAACGAAGAGACGTTCCGGCATTCGAAGACGACATTCCCGAGACAACAGACGCGGCATCGCCTCGCTGGACCTGATAATGCTCCAATACTTCCAGCAAGATACTTGTGGCATCAAAATCAGCCGCTTCATCCGCGTCCTCTTCTTGTTGGCCCACAATTTCCGGTGATTGCACGTTTGTGCGTTTTTTGGGCCAACAAGTAATCCCTAATCGATGCTGCTGGTGTTTTTCCGATTCGCGCGACGATAGCCCTGAAATAGAAGACATTTCTGCCGCTGCGAGCAGGATTTCTGCATGCTCGGAGGCCGCTTTGGACTGGATTTGGTGGTGATGAAGTGAACCGTCTGTGATTGAAGATGCAGTCATGGTGGGACGGAAATACGGGGGTGTTCGCTTGCGCTTTTTCGCTAACCGCTTGAGTAGACGAGCGTTAATAGTCGCGCCAAATGGAATCACGGCACAGACACAGGCCAAACAAAAGGTCTCGGTGCACGGACCCCCCGTTCCACTGACGCCATTCGGATGGTAATGCGCACAAAAGATTGGCTTCGTTACGCGACATGTACGGCAACAAGGCTTCCAACATCCACGACAGTTTCGTGGTGCATCCCAAAAGAAAAGCGATCGCGCACAAACTTCACACCGTTTTGGCGATTTCGATTCATCGATTCGTGTCTGCCGCTGACCAGCAAGCAATAGCGACAAATTCTTTGCTTGGCCACTTTGGATCGAGTTGGCCATGGACGTCAACCACTCAGCGATACAATTATCGCCCAGCATTGGTGGCAAGCGTCCACTTGGATTAAATTGGCCATGCGCAAACATTGTCACACGATCTTCGGCTACACGCTTGAATACAATGGCAAGCGAAATGAAGCCTCTCACATACGTGTCGGACCCAATGCCGACGGAACTGGCACTACGACTGCGCGTCTGATGACTTTGACTTAGTGGCGGCCACGTGGCTCCTGTTGGTGCACAGGCATCAATGGTTGAAACGGAGACTTCATCTGCCAGCGGATCAATCGAGTGGAGCACCATATAGCCCATATCTTCACCCACATCATCTTTAATCAGATCCATCTTTTTAAAGCACAAAAAGTCACGATGGCGGCAAAACCCAAAACCTGGTAATTTTAAGGCCATCCATACAATACCTGAAAACTCAAATGGCTTTGTTTCCGTACTACATTTATCGACTTGTAATACTTGTGCATCCAATGACCGAGGACTTAGGAGCATCTCAAGAACTCGAGCCGTTCGTGTCGAGTCCGCATACAGTCCATTCAATACGTCTTCAAGCGCTCCATGGATCGTCCCAATCGCTTGGACAGTCGACGTGCCTTCGTGGCGTGTTTTATGACGATAGACTCGAATGTCACTACTCTCTTTAAGTAATTTCCATTCTCGTGTTTCTACGGTTGACATTTGATTGGAAAAACTTGGTCGAGGGGGCGCTAAGACGGGCAAATTGAATGGACTACGATTTTGACGTAAACGCGAGCGACGTTCGCGCTCTTGACGCTCTCGAAAGAGTCGCAATGTCGCTTCCAAGCGCAGATTACACTGTTGATGATAACGTCGCAATCGAGCGGCTGTCACGTCGCTGAGTGAGTGCAACAACAGCGGCGCCGCGACTCGGGAAGCCTCGTCGTCCATTTCCATCGTAAAGGTAGAAACGAGGCCATTGCTGGCAGGAGCAACGTCCACCATCGTGACGGCAACTCGTGCCAACAGAATGCGGGGTTTCCCGATGACAACCGCACTGAAAGGTGAGGTTTCCCGTTGACAACCGCGAGGTTTCTTATTAAAGGCAAATTTTTGTCTGAGCGAACAGAGAGTAGACAGTTGAAAAAAAATGGTTGTGACTTGATTTCACTATAGACTCGTAAATTGCCTGAGACCATGCAAACATATCGCAGCGCTCGCAGTATCTTTTTGCGGCTGCATAGTCAGGACAAGATAAAATTGGCCTAAAAAGCGTCTCGCCGTCGTCTCTTCAGCGCGGAAGAGAGACACTCGACAACACGACTTCGTATCCAATGCACCGAGTCAGTCTACTGTAGTACAAAGCGTGGTTGTTTTACATGGATTTAGAACAGATTTAGAACACTGAAAGTTTTACTTGTAGGTCTTGTGCACATCTTTAAGGCATCCTACTGGATTGTAACTAAGTTACAGGAGATATTGCGAAACGTACATTGAATATTGAAGCACAGAGACCTGGAGTACGAACTCAAAAAGACATGGATAACAGCATACTTCTGTAGTATATGTATACAGCCTGCATTTTTAGCACAGTGATCATCTTACTCGCTGCATTGTACTGAAGATGATACACATCGTTCGTTCGATCATATTTACCAAATCGAGTTTTAGCGCTTCTCTCCCGTTCTAACTTACACATTTACATGTAGCATTTCGAATCCTTGGGTATTAAATTATCTCACACGACGGCTCATCTGTCACCATCTTGATTCGCGCCGTGCTGACCGTCAATGCATCTACCAATGGATGAACGAAGTGTAACTAAGTTACTGTTGGTTTTTATCACCATCTCAACTCTATTTAAAGTAAGCTTACTGTACCTAGTAGTAGTACTAAGTATTTACCGGTATAATAATAGTAATAGTAGTAACTTACAGTGTTACCTGTTACTACTATGCACTTCAGTAGGAAGTATCAACCCCGTTACAGTCGGTGCCTGAATGGTCCCGAGGACTCAAGGTGAGGTGGTAGTAGGTGCCCTGCACTCTACTTAACACTGTAGAGCCCTGCGCTCCACCTGTGAGATTGCCTATTGGCACCTCACCTTGCACGCCCTATTTTTATTAGTTAAAGATGAATATATATGCATATACAAATTCCTAAGTTGTAGTTGAAGCTGCCTTCAACTTCGTAACCGCCCTGCGTCTGGATGCCCTGTGTTGTGGAGTGATCCAGGAATAATCCGGAATAAGTGGTCCACATATGGCTGCTGATTGGTGGTTGTTGGAATACCCATCAAGACAGAACCGTTGATGGGTGGGACAGGTTGGTTCAACTTAGGATGTCATAAGTGATAACGGGATATCGTAAAATGTGGAGAAAAACATGGTGCTGCCGTTGTCGCACCCTGTCCCAGAGAACAACGGATCGGCCAAGTATCATGTGGTGAAGCGATCTGAAAAATGCTGAGAATAAGGTGGACCACACATGACCGTTGATTGGTGACGATGGGAACACCCATCAAAATGAGACAGTTGATGGGTGGGACAGGCTGATCTCGTATACGAAGAAAAGCTGATGGACAACGGGCTTTCGTACTGTGAAGGGATAAGCCAAGTACCGTTACTACGCCCGGTCCCGGATACTAATGGAACGTCGAAGGTCATGATTCCGATCGGGATATCGCGTATTAAGTGGAGTTCACGTGGACGTATATGACGAGATCGACTGATACAAACTGGAGATACAGCAGCAATAGCGAAGTGACATATCAGGAATAGTTATCGGAATGAGTTATGAACAGTACATATGTTGAAGTTGGATGTGATATGAAGTTCCGGCCCGATCGGCCGAGCCACCTAACTATGCCCCAGAATACGAAGATCAGGTACAGAATAGAACGGGGTATGTGGAGTGGCGAGCCGTGCGAGTATTACCAAGTTAAGGCAAGCGATGAGAGTCGATGGATCTATCCAGAATTGATGTAAGGAGGTCCGATCAGGCCCGACTTCACGAGAAATGCTGAGTCGGTGCGATCTTGGTACCCCAACAGGTGATGAAGGTCAAGAACATGGTCGAGTGAGCAGGCAAAGTCGATGTGATGGTAACCCTGAGGTTTTGCGAGGTGATCTGGGGCTGATCGCCCTGATCACTGCCCGATCACTCGGCCGATCGCTGTGCTGATCATGATCGGAGCCGATCGGCCCCAAACCGGCTTCCAGATGTGAAGGTAGATGGAGTTTTCAGTTAAGCCGGGTTGGATGTGAGGCGAACAGTGTCCGAGAGGCAGATCTCGAGCGGTTTCCAGGCTGTGTATCGAGAGATCAGGATGGTTGAAGATCGCCATAGAGTTTGACCATAATCGGGTCAGAAGTGGTACGGATCAGTTTGAAGGTGCAACAAAGATGGGTAAGGTGGTACTATGCAACCGTGCAACGAAGCGAACAGGATCGAAGTTTGAGGCAGGCACATGAGTTGGTGTATGGTACACTACGTATAAGACATTGCATATATAATAACAGGTTTTGATTTACCCCCTACGCAAAGAGTCGCTCCGCCACGTGTCGCGTTCATTGGACAGGGTTAACTAGTCCCCTTTAGCTCAACTTAATTCCCGGTTAAGACGCGCTTAGACGCATTTTGGCTTACCGGAAGGCCCCCGACGGGTTTCGTTTAGGTTTTCAACCTTCACCCCCTCACGCGCACGTGTTTGGAACACGTTTAATATTGGAAAGGTTTTGTGGAGATAACGCTTGCGGATTACTGTGGAAGATCGTGGTTTGATCGCGTTTTCTTGGTTTTTTGTTGTCTCTCACTCTCATTGGCTGGCCTGATCGGACGAAGTTTCCTGATCAGTGCCTATATACTGAAGTTAAGTATCGACCCCAACCCGTTCTCCGGTGAAGATTTCCACCCGAGGACACCCCCGTCTCGAGAAGGTCATCCCCTCCGACCTGATCAAGATCATCGTTTTCGTCACTGAGTACACCTGAGTGAGTGTAACCACCCTCGATCAACGGGTACACAAGGTGAGATGAAGTTGAACATAGATCCTATCGCACATGACGACCGGTCAGATGACCGGGAGGATCAGATCAGTCACCATAATGGTGATTCATCTGATTCTGATGCTGATCAGGATCAACGGAGTACCCCCTCCGATAGTTGGTCGTCCGCGCTAGTGGGTATCCGGATTCCACCCAAGACTTCCGTCATGGATTTGGAAATCGGCTCCACCACAATGGTGCACGTGCCCGGATCGCTTGGTGACTCAGGATATCACCGTGATTCGTTTGATGATGAAAAATATGTGAAAATCAAAGTGGAGGAAACTTTTTCGGGTGTATTGGAGGAAGGAGTATCGCCTCCGATGCTGTCCATACCTAAAGAAAGCGATTGTCGACCTGGTCTGGTGGAGTGCCAGGTCGAAATTAAAAATGAAACATCCCCCCCCCACATGGCCCTGATCGGGGCCGATCTGGGTTATAGTAAAATTAACTATAACCGGAAAGGATCGAGGTGCTAACCTCGATCCTATGCATAAGAAGAAAATGTAAAAAGAAAGAAATAACATGGGGGCGGATCATTGTGATCCATTTAAAAAATATGTGAAACCTAAACCGAAGATCTTCGAGGAAGACGAAGAAGAGACCGAACCAGCCGAGAAGACCACTGTTCAAGATGTGAACGACTGCTCTATCTTCGAGAGTTTCACAAGTTCCTAGCTACCAACCGAGTGATGAAGATCATAAAACCCAAGATCATCGGGAAGCTTGAAGGTCGGGCGACCAGGCCGGTTATCACAGGTAGTCAACTTGACCTGATCAGGAACCTCTTGGCGCAGATCGACGAAGTTGGTTTCACTACTGGTGCGTTCGACGCGAATATGCTGTTCGATCTAGACCAAGGGACGATCAGAGAAGCTATGACAACGCTGTATGATCACCTTGCCTCGCTACACGGGGCGAACCCCGTGGTCCAGTCGCCGATCGATGACCCTTCACACCGATCGCAGTTGGTTGAATATCCTATGGATATTGAGTCAATATATCAATCGTCATCACAGTCTGGAGCGGACTCCACCGACTCCTCGGTTGGAGTAACACGTATGACGTTGGGCCCGAAAGGGATCAAGCACATTGACACCAAGATCGAGTCGCAGAGCAGGAAAAGGAAGCCCGAACCTGGTCGAGTCGGATCAGACGACAGTTTTGAAGATGCTCAAGAAGTTGCACAGAACAATCCGACTCCCAACAGTAACCCTACCAACATACCAGAAGTCCCAGAGCAAATGAGAACCATGTTCGCGACTATGATGAATCGATTTGTGGGTGAACAATACGGATTACCTCAGTACACACCTGGGCAAGGACAACCATGGCGAACGACACCAAACATGAATCAATCCACTGCTAAACCAGTCAAGAAACACGTGGATGTGGATATGGAATCAGTTCGATCGGCCGGAATTGTTCGATCAATATGCCAGGTCGGTCACCAAGATCGATTTCACAGATCACCCCCACGTAGTGATGTGGACATGGAGTCAGAAGGAGAGATCAGTCAGCATTTCGATCCGGACGATCTGGACATTGAGATGCCTCGTAGGGCGAATATGGCCTCCGCGCAGGCATTTGACAGTGATTCCGGAACGATCACCCGAGTGCGAATGTCGGCGATCTCGGAATTAAAAGATTTCACCGGCAAGGATATGGATGATGATCAGGCTAGAGCTTGGTTGAGTCGGACTAAATCAACCTTTTTGAGAGACAAGACACCGGAAGGTGAAAGATGTCTGATTTTCGCTGATCTAATGAAAGGTCCGGCCAAGAACTGGCTTAAGCAGCTGAGCCGAGAAGTGCGTTTGAAGTGGCCTCAATTGTGTGAAGAATTTGAAGAACAATATTGCAACTCAGGGGTGTCTGTCGCGAGACAGTATTACCATATGAAGAAAAGATCCGATGAAACACCGATTGAATACTTACATCGGCTGAATGTTGCTGGTCTACGCGCGAAAATGCCAATCAAGGATCCACGACACCCGAATATGGCTCGCGAGCATATCGAACACTTTATTGGCACTTTGGACAATCGTGATTTGGCTGATCAGTTAACCCTGCTCCGTATAAGCAATTCGGAGCAATTGGAACTAACCCTGAGAACGCTGCAGCGGGCCAAAAGTCGACAACCCAAGGTCGAGGTAGGATCGAACCGGTACCGGTCGAAACCACACCCGGACCAGGGCAAGATACCAGCGGCACGACCAGCCAGAGCGATTCGGATGATTACGAAGGAATCGGACAGTTCCAGTTCGGAAGAAGAAAGTGGTCAATCAAGTCTAAGCTCGGACGAGGAGCAAGATCGTCATATCTTTACGACGGAACCAGTATTCCGTCCAGATCATCGATTAACGGCATTGATGGACGAAAATCTGGTGGGGCTCCACCTGATCAGGACCGATCTCGCAAGAAATGCGTGCATTGTGGGCCGACTAGACATGGAGATCCTGATTGCTGGAAGAGAATCACATGTGAAAAATGTGATCGTAAAGGTCACCCTTCGGATCATTGTTTTTTCGTATGTAAAACCTGTGGGAAGATTCACGATGCCGGTGCCTGCCCTATTGAAAAAAAATTCAATCTGATGCGCAAGTGGCATGTGCCGACTAAACATGCTGACATGCTCCCACCAGATGTCGAGAAAATGTTAAACTAGATAGCTCGCCAGGTTGGAATCTGGTTAGAGCCGAGCGATCTACGTTCTGCATCTATGCATATGTCGGTAGCGGAGATAAGTTTAAGGAAAAGGAGATAACCGACAATACATGTTCTAATTCAAATTGCGTCAATCGATGTCCGATTCACAGTCTCAGAGTGGGTGAATATTCCCGTTCGGACGTGATCATGGAGTTGGATCTACTGCCCGACGAGTCCCGAGGATACTGGAAGTATCACTCTCCCGACAAGTGGTTAAAACAAGCAAAAGCTAATGGGAAGATTAACAACGAAAAAACCACTATTCTATTTGACTCTGGAGCAGAAGTCTCGATCATCGGCTCCGCCTTTGCTCGTAAGGTGGGATGTCGTATAGACAGTACCCAGAGGCAAGAATGTGTTGGGATCGGCGAGAGTTCATATATGACGGAAGGATGATCACGTGTTAAGATCACCCTGGCAGGATCCCTGGTCTACTATTTTAATGCTTGGGTTGGCCGGTTAGCCGGTCAAGACGCGATACTGGGGATGGATTTTATGGTACCAGCCGGTATACGACTTGACCTGTCTCATGGAACCCTGACTCTGCCGGATGAGGTGCAGATTCAGTTATCCGGCCGACGCCCTTTATATGGTACTCATGTGCGGATGCTTAAAATGGGTCAGTACGAAAACATCGAGGTAGCCCGATCAGTCGACGTGATGATTCGGCCGAGCGATCGGCAACAGAAATTGTGGCTAACCCGTGGTGAACGATGGGTACCAACGTTCGTAAAGGGTGTCGGCAGATCAAGTTACATCAGGATTACAAACATATCTGATCAGCCGCTAATCGTTCACGAAGACATGATCCTAGGGATGTGGTTACCCGAAGGGAAAGTACCTCGACAGATTGGGTATGTCTCAGTGGGATCACGAAGATATATTGAATGGCAAAATCTGGCTTATCAAGCCACCACAGACCTGATCAGTTGGCAGACGAAGATACCTCACCTATGGTTGAGAAGCCGGAATATGCTATTACGACTAAGCTACTGATCAGAAGACCATCTGTCGTAGCGACAGGGGAAAACTGGGTCAAAAAAAGGCCACACGTTTTGAGTATTATTAGACCCGGCTCACCGAAAACAGCAAGTCCAGAGAGCGAAAATGATGGTGATAGGTTCAAAAACGATCCTGAGGAGAAAAAGGAGGATGGACCTGCCGAAGTCGTTAAGGACGAAGGTGAACCCGAAGTAGATCACCAGTTGGATGACTCACAAGGGGCGGCCCAAGATAATGCCGAACCGGAGGAAGTAGATCCGGTAGACGAACAAGTGTGTATACATGAAGGTGGTGATCAGTACATTGAAGGTATCGAGAAGCAGATGGCAGTTTTGCCGGAAGTATCACCCAATATACCAGAAGTCACCATGGAGGATCTACAGGTCGGTGATCCCGAAGTGAACACTCCCGAGCAGATCGATCAGCTAAAGAAGATCATCTGGAAAAGGCGCCATTTATTGATTGGGAAGGGTAACGCCCTACCCCCAGCTGCTTACGGAGCTGTTTGTGATAAAGACGTTGGAAATGCGAGACCGATCGCTCAACGTTGTCGCAAAGTCGCGCCACAATACCGGGAAAAGTTATCCGATTTGATCAAGGGCTTGTTGAGTACAAAATTCATCCGACCTTCAACATCGCAGTGGGCTTCACCGATTGTGATTGTGATAAAAAAGAACGGGGTCGATATTTGACTTTGTATCGACCATAGAATGGTGAATCGCCTCACGAAGTTGATGGTCTATCCGATGCCTCTGATCAATGATTTACTGGAAGATCTGGATAAAGTTTTATGGTTTTGTTCGCTTGATATGGCTAGTGGTTTCTGGGTGGTTTCGATGACTGATCGTGCTCGAGAGATTTCGGCTTTCGTTACACGTTTCGGCCTTTTCGAATGAAGCCGGATGCCGTTCGGTTTAAAGAACGCCCCACAGATCTATCAGAGATTGATTGATAATGCTCTCTATGGATATTTCCAGATCAGTGTCGATCGAGAAGCCACCGATCTACATGATGTGTTTACGGAGGGCGAACCCGACCAAGATCAGAGACGATCAGTTTTGGGAAGGCGATCATATATAGACGACATCTTGGCTACGGCAACATCATGGGATATGCTATGTGATAAGGTCGAACGACTCCTTGGCACTTGCGAACGTTGGAATGTATCGATCAGCGTAGTCAAGAGCTTCTGGGGTCAACCCAATGTCGCCTACCTTGGCCATAATGTGTCGATTCAGGGCTTGGAAGCAAACCCGAACGATTTGGGCGCTCTCAGTAACCTGCCTTTTCCCCGACCACTGAAGGTTATGCAGTCTTTTCTCGGATCCCTGAATTATTATAGCCGGTTTATCGAAGACTTCTCGATATATGCCGCTATATTATACGAATTGAAGGAAGTGGATTATCATGGGCTACGAGAACGTGATCGAGTGGGAAAGTCACTAAGTGAGACTGGTCGCGAGACCGAAATTATCGAATCGAATCTCAAGACTGGATCGCTGATTGATCGAGCTGTGCCAAGGTCAGAGGATCATATGGAACGAGCTATGGTAGCTTTCAGTATGCTGAAGGCGAAGTTGATTTCGTTTCGATCCGGAGAAGATTCCCGTGGTGATTCTATACGCCAGTAAATGGGCAATACCGGTCGCACTGGTCCAAGATCACGACGGAGTATATTGCCCAGTGACGTTTACAAGCCGGACATTAAAGCCGAACGAGGTCAACTACGGTATTGTGGATGAAGAAGTGCTGGCACTATTACGCATATTGAATGTCTGTTACTCTATGCTGGTGACTAGATCGATCAAGGTATTGTCTAGGCGATCTACTCTGGCTTGGTTATTGTCTGCGAACGGGTTAGACGGAAGACTGAGGCGATGGGCAGCGCTGTTATCTCAGTGGACCTTGGAGATCATCAAATGCACCAAGGGTGAAGAAGAAATTCTCGGTACGCTAGCAGCCAGTATCACACCCCGATCAGAAGTCGATGAAGCTCTGATCGAGGTCACTTCTCGGAAGCAACCGCGAGAATCAATCATTATACCCCCACCGATCGTCGGCTCGGAGGAAAATCTGATCGTTGTAAGTTTCGACGGATCAGCGAGCGTGAAGAAAGGCGTAGGGGCGTATAGCGCGTTGTTGTGGAAATTGCCGGAATGGACTGTCATATCTGCTGGTTCAGACTATACCCCGGGCATCACAGTCAATGAAGCCGAATACCGTGGTCTGCTGCTAGGTTTGGATCTCCTGCAAGAGCAAAAGATTGGAAGAGTAATCA
>MIQA02002611.1:0-58161 GCA_001887855.2 Sclerospora graminicola | reverse complement strand
ACGTGGTCCAACGTTTCGGAAATCTGGCAGGATTAAAGATTCAACCAGCCGAAAGTATGTTTGTGTTTCTCAATTCGGTAATGGTACCAAAAAAAATGGTACGGTTTACCAGTTTTACCGGAAGGAGACACAACTAGATATTTAGGCTATCAATTTGGGTGGGGAGATTTAAAATCAGTTAACTGGGCTCTGAGAATTCGATGTATCAAACGACGGTTAGCGACAGCTACACAATGTGGAACATCGTTCATGGATCGCGTACAATTGTTTAACGTGATAGCCATCCCATCACTGTTATTTACTGCAAGAATGTTCAATCCACCGACGGAGATACTACAGGAAGCAGTGAATATCCAAAAGGCGTTCGTATGGAGTAAGTCGACTGCTAGTGAAAAAGGAAAGCACAAAATGTCACCAGCTTTGTTGTTTACGCCGCATGCAGCAGGAGGGGTAGGATTGATATCCATTCCAGTGGCACTGAAGATACAACGGTTGAAACTTGCGTATCAATGGTTACTAGCAGCAAAGGACCATTATCAGTCAGCCTGGCTTAGTTTAGTGGGGATAGGCTCAGCGAGACATAAGGGACAACGTCTAACACCGGTAAAAGGATACAGAGAATGCAACGCAAGTGGTGCAGTAGACACGGGAGCAGGACGAAGTTTGCGGAAAGAACTTATGGAATGGATAGGCCCGAGATTCCAAGACCAGATGAGTTTGAAGAGTTACACATTAGCAGTGTTACCTCAAGTCGTCACCAAGATGGAAGCATCGATCGGGAACAAAGGAACACGGCTTCAGCATGAGGAGCGGTTTATCATCCCAGTAGACATTGACACATACCCTCATCATTCCGTGTTGCCTAAACATATGGTGCCATTTTGGGGAACGTACAGCTGGTTTAGGAATCCGTGGATAAGGCTATGGAGTTATCAGAGAAGAAATATGATCGGATTCCACAGCTAATGATACGAGAATTACGAATTCTACGACTAACGGAAACTTCGTTTATGTGGCAGGTATTAGGGGTAGATGGGCAATCGCACACTCGGGCCAAAGTGGGGAGATGGTTGTGTGCGCTGATTATCGCATCACCACGAGTACCAGTTGGTCACTACCTAGGGGAAGTACCACCAATACAACTATGCCGCGGACCAGGTATATTAACGGATTTCACATGGGAATTAACATCCCAAGGGTTTATCACAGGACATTGCGGAAACCAGTCGACGAGTATAAAGGCGAAGCAACAATCAGACGGGATTCTGTGGAAGATAGTTGAGAGCACTTTTCAACCCATGGAGACAGAAACTAACCTGTTAGACTCCCTTATAGTCTTTCACCCGCACCCAGACTTGCACTTGATAGGTTGGCCGTCGGACGAAACGACACCTGTGCGGCGGATATGGGCGAAGTTCCGGAAATCATTTAGGCGAATGTACTTTAAAGGAGTGGCTTCACAGTTGAAGCCCCTCCTCCGGAAGTGGCGGGAAAAAAATGTTCAGACAACCACTGGTGGGAACTCATGCAAGATAAAGAGCCTACCCAGGTATGGGACCATTCGAATATTCTTACTAATTATCAAGTATGGGTTCAATTTCGAGTGGCGACTATGCAGCTGAATACCTTTTACGTACGAGAAGCAGGAGAATCGAGATGTCCGTTAGATGAGAGATGCAGCAGCAGATCTACAGGGATTCATCACATATTATGGGAATGTAGACGAGCGCAGGACGTGTGGAGACGGCTGATTAGCCATTGGAGGGGTAAGGATACTCCCTATGAGTCCCTACAACAGTTTCAAGAAGCTATTGTGTCTAGACAAGCGCCGCCAATTGGTGAACCAGTCAAAAAGGCGATGATGACCAAGCATGGTTGGTACAGAGATACGTATCAAGAAGTCTTCGATCGACTTTGGGTGGGAGTGTGTGGAATTGCGACAGCATGGATGTGGCAATTACGAAACCAAGTAATATTCCAAGGTCAAGTGAAGAATGCGATGGACTACCTGGAATTTGTATGGAGACACTGTCAAACTCAACTAGAAGCAGTTGCAGAATATGAATCCAGAATACCGGAATCAAGAGAAGACGGGATCCGACTGAAGATCAGTGTAAAGTGCTTGTTTGACTTAACCCCAGCACCGGATCAAGACATCTACCACCCAGGACGAGAACGAGCAAGGCAGAATTCTCTGGCACGCTCAACCATGATTTCTGAGCCTAAGTTACATACTAGAGTTCATATGTTCATAGTAGCTAATGGTTAACATTAATTGACTACCTTTTATTATTACTTTGGAGCACTTTATGTGAGATTTACGGTACTTTGCTATATTTAAGTAAAGTTGGGTGAAAAGTATTCGGACCATAACCGACTTTATTTCGAGGTAACTTTAGTGTAGGTTTTAAAACTGCTTGCACATTGTCTCGTGAGTCTCGACACTTTGCATGCATATTGATTAGGTAGATACTTAATCACTTCTTAATACACTTTTTATTAACTAAGTCCCTGTGTTCAATCTACGCGACAACGTCTAACTTGGCATCTACGTCGGCTGTTATACCTTGACAAAGTAAGGTATAAGTTTCCACAAACAAGTGCAAGTATATTCAACATTATCGACTACGACTTGACTTAAGCTTAAGTTCCTACTGCAACATGGAAAAGGATACTTTTGAACACAGACGCTAATCGTCTGATCTCGCAGAGGAATATGTCGAGACAATCGACAGCTTTACGAAAACACAGATCGGATTAGTTACCGAGTCTCTTGATTCACATCGGACAAACCATATAATTTGCTCGCCATCGAACCGGTGCGCTTCTCATCTTTCCACGCAGATAGCCATTTCAATCGCAGGCAAAGAGACGCAAGATAACAACACGGCTTGATGTTTCCGGTGTTTTCGCATGACGCTGATGAACTCGACTACGCGTGGGCTTTTAAAAATCAGAATGGTTTCTACCATAACCACAGAATCAACCGCCCCATTTGTTTTTCTTGGAGTTAACCTGCATGAACGCATCTGACTAAGCATTTCCATCATCAGGGATGCTTGTCTGTCGATGGCACATGAGCAGTAATGTGCTTGCAAAGTCTCGCAAGTTTCTAGGTCAAGTGCATATGCCCAATCCCATGATTCACAGTTTCGCAACTCGGAAGCTACTGGCCATTTTATGACGCGGTACTATGAGGCAGTGGGGTCATAGTCCGTAGAGCAGTTTGAGATCAACGGATCAGCACTGCCGCTCCAGAGTTAGAAAAAAACAGATTACTTGGCCAAGATCGTCAGGTGCTAGACCTGAAACGTACGGATATTTTGACCACCTCGACACCTCACCAATTGAATGCACTCGTGTGGAACTCAAACGCTGGTTGACAAACTGCCAGTCGATATATTGACAGTGTTTCAGAATCTTCCGCCCTAGTGGGTGACTAGAATGGACAAAATTAACTACAACGTGGCTCAGGAGAAGGCATACTCGGTGTACGCGCTCCGAAGCGACGTGTACTCAGCGGTGTCTCGTGCTGACTTGATGGAAGCCGCTGAAAAAATCAAAATAACCCCGCGCCGCTTACGCCGTGTAAAGCGACCTGATCAAGTGATAAACCATGCTTGGATCGGCTTCGACCGTGTCTGCTCAAAATACTTCGTGTATTCACCCACGGAGATACAGTATTAGCTGGACATTTGCACGCCACTGGTGGTTCAGCCCCAGACAATTACCACCTAATTATCGCATGCTCAAACCTTCTCCCGTTAGGATCACTCTTCGATCTGATCCGTCACGCGTTTCCCACAGACGTAACTACGGGATCCACACGATTCGCAGAGGGTCTGTCAAGGGAAACGCGTGGATCTCAACCAACCAGCCTTGCCACCAAGCCAACCGCCTCTTGCTTTTGCTCTCGAGGCTGTGAGTAACTTGTACGATGGTTTGGATGATGAGATAGACTACGATGTGGTCGCGGGGCACCCTGCCAAGGCCTACCACTAACTGCACGCAACAATGTACATTCGCGTGATTTGTTTGTTTGTGCTCATGTTTGTCTGTCTTGCCACCCTGTCGATTTTAGCGTTCTCCCCCTCAAATCCTGCTCTGTGACTTTGACATCCCCTCCAACGTCTTCATGAACTGTACGAGTATCCCAATAGTTCTGAATTAGTGCACCCCATCTGGGGGGGGGATATGAGTACGTAGGGATATAATGAAAGGTCAGATGCACAATATTTGCGGCACTCGACAAATAATTGGAAGAATTTTTGTATGCATCGACACTCAGCTTTCTCACTTTGGGGGAAGTGTTTGGAAAGTTTGGAGAAAGAAGACAAAAGGTTTTCGCGATGGGTCATAGAACCATTTAGGAGATGTTGTGTTCTTTAGCGGTATGGTCAACTAAAACGCAATGAAAGCATGGTTGAAGCAAAGGTCATTTTTTACTTGGTCTAAATCATTATCTGATTCCCGGATGAGTTTTTTCGATGCTTATTCTGTTGGAGAAATTTGACGGCATAAGCCCGGCAAAATCAAGGTCATTCCTCTATGGATAATATCGAATTGGTGCGATCGTGGGTCTAAGTTTGGGTAAGGCTTCTTGGATTGTCACCACAGATGGAATAGTGAATGCCTCGCTCAGTTCGAAAATTGGCAGTACCCGCCAAGTACCGTTTGGTTCGCATCCACGACTGTGGGGTGTGCTTTCTCGGCGGCCGAGTGTCATTTCAGCGTTGGATAGTTGGTGACGTGCGCCACAAACCTTGAACCCATTGTCAAGATATAGAAAGTACTGCATTAGACTAGGAAAATTTTATGGTGCTTTGTACCATTTGGTGTGATTAACCAGCCTCAGGGTGTGAAGCTCAATGAGACGAGTGTGCCGGATGCTTGCGTCAAATGGCTTTAATCGGAAGACGTCGGTGTCATCACGAAATGAAGCTGATTTGGGAATGATCGAACGCGAATTCCAACGGCTTGAACAGCACCATACTATTCTTCACGCCATCAATGCCCGTCATCAATATCCGATATCTGCATGTCCTTGAGCACCAAGCGACTCACTTGCGTGTCTTTGCCTTCACGAGCAGACATTTTGTTGAGAGTACGAAAATAATCCAATTTTACAGTGGTCGACAGCATCGAGGACATTTTTCTACCCCCCATTTTTTTTGCAACAAACTGTAGATCAGAGTGCGTAGAGCTTAAAAAAAGGTCTCCGGCTGCTTGGCACTCTCTGGTTCAATCAGAAACGCTGACCAAAAAATCCCTTTTTTATTCTCTGAGTACCCACTATTAGGGGCTAGCCGTGTAAAGCCGTGTAACGAAACTCCCATAATACCCAATCCGGTGACTGTGTTTTGGTAAATTCGACCAATCATATGCTTCAAATTAAAGATAGGATTTGCCTACGGAAGCAATACCCGTTTTTAGCAGCGCTGAACCCCATTTTATTGGTCACTCTACATATATTATAAATATTATGTATTACAGTATATGCTTTCTTGTAGCTCAAACCGTGGGTTCTGATTGGCTTTGAAAGCATTCAGGTTAGGGGGCTCCAGTAATTATAAGGTTCTGCAGCGAGTTTCAAGCGCATAGCTCCTAAAATCGCCACATATGGAGTTATTTGAACTCGATAGGTATCCTGAAAATTTTAAATGAAACAACAAAATAACAAAAAAGTTATAAATAAATATGTCCTCGATGCTGTCGACCACTGTTAATTGGTTAAAAAAATCAACATTGCATGAAACATCATTTTTCCAAAACCTGAAAATCTAGCTTTGCTTTGAATTTAATCCAGCTATGGACGGGAAAAGGTGTAGCGTTGGTGACTCTTTCACTTGGAATCTGTATACGTTCATCTCGGTAGTCCCGACCACACGGAATTATCTTCAAACGTCACAATTGTGACAAAACAACTTGTAGTCGAGTGGTATTCTGCTTACTAACGAACCGGAAGGTTCCGAGCTCGATCCCGCGGACAACCCAACCAGGTTGGATTTAAAAGTATTATCAGCCAAGCTCCGAATCGAAATATTGTTGCTGTACCGCCGCCTCGATCGAAGCTCAATACCCCAAACCCACTGGCATAGCTGCACTTTTTTATGATTACAAAGAAGCTTAAATTGGAACCGTGGTACGATTATATTCCCAGCTGCGGCGTGAAAAATGCGCAATGCAATGGCTCTAGTTGTACTTCACCCCTGATCGTCAGGGTTGGTGGAGCCGTTCAAAGTGACTATTGAACCCCACCTATTTAATAGTAATTGCGAGCGTAAAAGACCTTTTTATTCATGATCCTCAGAACCATTTTTACGCCCATTATTCATAAAGTTGCTATACCTTGAAACCGACGAAATCCCGACACTTTTGAGCGCTCAGATTGGATGACCGACACATAAAAAAAGATTATTGGCAGAAAATGAGTTAAAGAATTTTGATTGGACCAGCAGGATGTCAAGACTCCACATGATTGTAACACCTAACGTATCCGCGTTCAGATTGGCAGAAATTAGAAATTGGTGTCACGTACTCCCAATGATTCATCCAATCCCAGGGATTCCATTCTTCTTCAAAAGAAGAATGGAAGCAGCGAAACCGAAGGAGGCACCTGCAAAAGCGGCAATCGATGGTGCTTATCACTCTAATTCTACTCATAAGACGTACAGTACCTATCAGAAGCAATTGCTTGTATTTTGGAGCGAAACGAAGAGCGGTCAAAAGTCTGAGACTGTGACACCCGACGCTCGGAGACGATCATAGTTGACCGAAGAAAGTATTCCGAGCGTGCGGTCCTAGCCACCGCATTTGAGAAGTATGAATCTTATAAAGAGTTTGTGTACGCGTATAAAGGGAACACTACGCACTATAGTACAATTCTCAAGGAACTGCGAAGAAGGAAGCGCAAAAACATCATTTAACTCAAAACTACCAAGGGAAATACTTTTTGGGTACCTAATAGTGACATTTGGGTATTATTTAAAGTACGAATGATACCCACGGTGATGATGTTTCAACAAGTGCACCGTCTTGTAGATCTTCTTGATATTGTATTTTCGACACTGGAACAGTTGACACTTGCTTTGGTGTACCTTTTTTCAATTCTTTGCAGCAGTTGAATCAGGAATACTGCACAAAGTTCACAAGCGGCTTCAACCCGTCTTTGTGCTCGACTAAAGAACTGTACAAATAGCAATGAAGACGAATGTTCTCTTCTTTATACTTCATTCATTAATGAATAACGTCACCACGGTAGACCAATGCATCCCCTGGTTTCAGCGAATGGATTTTTTCTTCAGACTTAAGGCTAGATGCCAGTAGTAACTATCAGTTGCTAAAAGCGCTGTTCTCATGAATGCTATCCGGGAATGTCTTCAAAAATACCACATTTTAGCAGCTCGTCGGCCTGGTAGTCCCGGTGAGTCTGTTGTCGCTCTCCTCCTGGAAGTGACTTCAAAATGAACCACCCGCTTTGGAATTCACCGCTTGGGCAGTAGATAAGATGTCATGATTAACCTTCTCAATGAGCGATGTGTTGTCTAGGCGTACTTGCAGGCGCTTAGAATCCATGGGAGTTTCGTCTTAAATCACATGAGCGTCATTATCACCATCACCACATTCACGCTCCCGCAGGAACACCGAGTGTCATTCTAGGCTGTCGCTGCCCTCCCACGCCTGGTCTGCCTGCAACGTCGACGCCGAAATGATGTTGTCCGCACGTTTTACTCCTGTTCCTTCACAAAAATGACTCAATTATGCTCAATAGGAGCGTTGTCGGTTCAACTTGTTGTGTATAGTATTAAATATCAAAAACAGTTATGCAATCACAGGACACTTTGATTCGTAACCTAACGGAAGACTTACAAATCTGGCAGAAGACTGGCCACTTGTGTGGTGATAGCATAAGTTCGTATATTGTGAGTGACTGTTGGTAGCATGTGCCTACCCGAATTGTATGGCTGAATTGGCTGAATGCGAAACTTCTGGCCTGCCATGTTAGCTATTTTCAGTTGTCGTGAATCCCGAGCCATTTATTCTGCTAGCGTCTCCGCGCGCCAAATCCAAGCTCATTTCTGAACTTCCACAAACTATCAAAGCGGTGCGATCTCTGACCATATTCCTTGCTTGCGTGGGTATGAATTGAGGGGGCGCGCAGAAAAGTGTCGTTCTTAGAGGGACTTACCGTCTACCGTAACGTCCACATCTGATCCAGGAGACGTAATCCCCCGGGTCGCATCGCCCCACGCTGATGTAGCTTAATGGCAAAACTCTCGCAAGGGAAGACAAGGGTTCGATTCCCTTCATCAGCAAAACGACGCGCGCTCTATTTGTTTTCCTTTAGACAGGCTCATCCAGTGAACACGCGTGCGACCTGGGAAGCGTCAATATAGCGTGAACCGCAACGAATGGCTCGTCGGCAACAGCGGCGAATGTTGGGACTGCTGCGATGCTAACTCGCGTAGCTCCTGGTTGATGCGGGTCGCGCGGCGTAGGCGATAGGCAGCTTGAGTCCTAGCGCGTCTTTCCTTAAAGATCTGTCTAATGCTTGCCGTACAACTTCAGCACCAAGTCGTAGTAGTAAGCTTGTAGGCTCGTGAGCGGCAATAACGACTTGTGGTAGTTGGTAAGTGCACACGTAATCGTCGCGATCGTGTCGTACTTCTCGTGGTCCCAGCGGAACGTGTCCCGCATCACCTGCCAGAGCTTCGACAGTCGACCGAAGTAGTTCTCGAAGATAATTCTGTCCGACGACACTCGTGCAGTTCGCTGAAGGTCGTCGTTGGTAAGTGCATTGTTTCGCGGTTTGCGATTCGGCTGAACCGTCCGAAGGAACTCGCCCGCGCCTTGGTAGCCCATGATGACAAGCACCGCCCAGCTGCCACAAAAATCCTGGTGGCCTCCACCGTTGTCTTCGATCGCAAGCTCGCCAGTCGTGCATTCTTCTTCAACATCCGTTGAAGATCACGCCGCTCCATCACGATCGACTTGTCATGCACCGCGCCGGGATGGTGTTTTGATAGCAACACGCACAACGCAACAGACATCTCCAGTTTCAGCCCGTACATGTGGTGTTTGCCGGAGTAGTAGCGCTTGGCCTCAATAAATCTTCCACTTGGTTTGTAGGCTTCTTGAAACTTGACGTCGATCGCGTACAGAGTGTACGGGAAATTTCTGAACACCTGACCGCGCTGCCGCTGCGTGGTCATTGACAGCGGCTTGATAAGGTGCTCCGTGAGCGGGACCTCGAACAGCGTGAGCACCTTGAGCACCATGTTCTCAAACTAGAAAGACTTCAGCCCGAAGACTTTGGCGTGCATATCCAGTGCGTGTAGCGCTTCAAGGCGTTCAACGCCATGAACAGGGCATCGCGCGGGGCAACCTCGTACTGTCGCTCACGTCCGACGCTCCAGTATGCCACGATTGCCGGGTCGAGGAGCGTGAATAGCATCTCGAATTCAGCGTGCAAAAGGTTGGTCATGACCAATATCCCATTAGACCCCTGCTCCGTTAGGAAGCGGTCGTACACGGGCTGTCAGAGTCAACTTCCTCAGACACATGACGCAGGTACGTGTCGTCGACAGCCTCATCGATCTCACGGAGGCGCTGCAGACGTCGGAGGCCCGTCCTCAATCTGCGTCAGCGCCACAGCGGTGCTGATCATTTGGCGACCACTGGATCTTGACATGGCTAGAGGGGTTGCTCGGATGCTGACGATTGTAAACTGTTCAGGTCGGAGTCTGCAAATGACCCGCCCATTTCAACTTTTGGCGGGAATTGCTGTGGAAAATCGCTTGATTACTGATTTCGTCGATAACAGTACCGTAAAATGCATCTCAAACACGGCATCTTTGTTTCCGCGGTACTACAAAACCCTGTCGAAATTGCTGTGGTCGCCTATGACAAGCACTTGTAAAAAGTTACAGTGGGCTACCTAATATTATGTGTAAGATATCCAAAGTTATGTGGAAAACACTAACGTTTTTATGCGTAACGTAATGTTTGAAGTGTGTACCAAGTTAATCCAAACGTAGAAGCTCTGACTGACCATAAGCTAGCTAAGGTATCTCCGTGCGTCCCGGTATGAGAGGACGCGCAATCGTCAGGATCAGGATGACTCGAACCTAATTTCGGGTGACTAGGATTATTCCTTAAGTAAGTTACAGCAATATAGTTTCTACACTTTCGTAAGAACTGATGTGTAAAATTTTAGCTCTTAATAGTAGGCCCCGCCTATGAGTAAAAGTTACCTATGACATGCATTTTAGGGTACACAATCGTTAATACACGGTTGTTTTGCATACAATTCCCATAAAAAGCACGTCGTCAGTGCCAAAGATTCCTTAACTGTGTTTGCTATTGTTCCGAGGTAGCGGGTTCCATGTCAAAACTCCACAAAATAGCGTAAGCGTGATATCGACCAAATTGAGGCTGAACTTGCTATAACTTGAAGTTGAAGCTGATAATCTTGTGTCTATACAGAGAAACACGCGCAATCTTCAGGTAATCTTCAGTCAGCGTAATCCAAGGCAAACAGAAACAGGGACGTAGGAAATATAACATATATTAAGAAGTGATTAGTTCCCTAGCCTATGCACCCATGCATGTGAAGTGTGTCAATCTATTATGGGACCGTACCGTAACTTCTCGTGATTAATTTGAAAATGGTCCAATATAGATAATAGTATAACTTTACTTTCACCAAATTCGGAAATTACCGAAATAACTTTGTATTTCACAAAGTCAGTAATATTCCAACACTCCTTCTTGAAAACAAATTTTCGTTTCCTTTATTTCACGCCGAAATCTAGTCACAATTCTTGTAGTCGCAACAAATCTGCCAGCATATCTTTTGTCGGGATGTAGCTTGCATGTATGTCGTTTACCTTTGTTTTGGACGAAGTAAACTTTAATCTTATATCCACATGCTTGGTTTTCAAGCTCCCTTCCTTGCTTTCAATCACTTTAATCGCCGCTCGGTTATCCATTCTTAATTTCATGGGCCTTTCAATTTTCAGCCCTATTTCGTGCAAAAGGTCTCGATAACCTAACATCTCGACTTAAATCTTTCAAGCCGCATAAAATTCAGCTTCCATCGTCGACAAAGAGACACCACCTTGTTTTTGCATGTCCAGGTTAATTTCTTCGTTCTTTTCAAATATTTTGCAACCCGTTTAGCCAATTTCCAATCGATTATTCTTGGCGCATGCGTTCGTCGAGTTGGCTAATGCACTGCAAAAGATATGTCCGGTCTAGTGCAGTGTGTTATCCATTGAAGGCTGCTGATCAGTGATTGAAAGGTCTTGAAAGATATACTTCCAGTCTTCGGAGTGCTTCGTTGCCTTGTAGATTGAGATTTTCGTATTTCAAAGATATATGCACCTTTAGCGGTTTAGCCTCCATTAAATCGAAATCTCTCAAAAGGTTGTCGTCATCATAATTTCTTGATCGATTGATTAACCCTTGATGTCGTCGTAAATCACACGCATCCCTAGATTTATTGAGACTTTTCCAAGATCTTTTATCTCCAGCATTTTCATGTCGACAAATAATTTTTCTACCGGAGTCACGTTGGACCCAGTGACCAGTAGGTCGTTTACATAGACTCCAACTATCGTGATTCTATCTTGGGTATTCGTAACGTACAAACACATGTCGGTGATACGCTGCTGGAATCCCAGGGTCATTAACGTTTCGTGGGGTAGCTTGTTCCACAGGCGTCCTGCTTGTTTTAAACCGTGAAAGTTTTTTTCCAGCTTCAATACTTGTAACCTTGTCCTCTTGCCCTTTCGAAAGACATTCCTTTGGTTCCATACCTTTGGGTAAAAACAGAAAAAATCGTGTTCACTTTCACTTGCCTTAACAAAGGCATTCGAGATGTCTCCTTGCTTGGCGGGAACTTCCCACTTGTAGGCTAAACCAAGTATAATTTTCACGGTGCTCATTTCTATTACCGCGGCGAATGTGAGAGTGTAATCTATCCCGAACCTTTGCTCGTTGTCACATGCGACGAGTCTTACCTTGTATTTCTCGATATTTCCATTTTCGCCGAGTTTGGTTTTAAAAACCTACTTCATGTGCAGCGCTTTACAGGCCTTGCAGCATCAATTTTCCACACGTTATTATTTTCGAGAGCCTGTATTTCTTCTTGAAATGCAATCTTCCACTTATCACTGTTTGTACTCTTCATAGCTTGCGTGAAGTTTCTTGGGTCTACTTCAGTGAACATATTCACTGTTCCTTGATCATCAGGCGCTTGCTCTTCAATATCTTCACGATCTGCACTATTCGACGCTTGATTTTCTTTTCTTGCGTAGGCTCTCGTTTGGTGCATTTCGCGTTCCCACGTCTTTTTCTTCTTCTTATGTTTCAATTTGGGTTTTTCTTGTGCTCCAGTGCCTTCTTGCTCTGTCGCTCCTTCGAACTCTTGCATTTCAGGTAAATTTTTCTTGACCTGTGTGTTCTGTGCTTGGTCTGGCATTTTGATGTTCTTTATGTGACCACGTTGCGCTCCAAATTTAGCAGAACCTTGAATCCTTTAAGTTCCTCTCTTCATTTCAACGATTATTCCCTTCTGGGGCCTATGCGCAAGCGAGTTGTATTGGGGTTCCGGTATACTGTATATGACGATCCAAACGCCACTATATCTCCAAGATGCGAAACTTTTCCAGTGAGTATTTCAATTGGGGAAGCCCTTTTTGCGTTTGCATTTGTAGGACTACTGTTAATTATGAAGGTGGCATACCGAACCGCACCACCCCAAAAAAAACGCCGAACTTAATCCGCATGAGAATATCATGCACCGAGCCATATTCATAATGGTTTGGTGCATTCGTTCTGCTTTTCCATTGCTAGATTGGTTCTCGGCTTCATTTATCTCCTGGATATCCCAGTGTTTCTCCAGAAACCGTCGAGATTCTTGTATTCCACGCCTCCGTCCGCCCTTAACGTGAATTTTGCAGTTATACTGCCGTTCGAAGTGAGCCAAGAAATGATCGAACTTTTTTGCTGCGACGTCCTTTGTTTTTGCCGAATTAACTCGCACGTAGTTGGACTAGAAATCGACAAAATTTATCATGTATCGATTCCCAAATCTGTCCTTGGGGGTGATCGGACATTTTAGGTGTGAACAAATAACGCCACCAACTCTGTTCGTAGGCGTGTTTTTTTCACTGCCCCTTTTAGATCTAGTATTTTTTGTTTGCTTGCCGTGTGCGTAAGTCAAACAGTTTAAGCTCGTCGAGTCCGTTAATTCAATGCCACGCTTCGGGTCCTTTGCTAGTTTTTCGACTACATCCTAGTTTAGATGCCCCAGCTGTGAGTGAAAGTGCATGAGGGACCCTCTTTGTATGTATGAGCCCTTTTCAATTTCCCTTTCACTTGCTTCCGTTATCGAAAACACTGTATTTCCATCGGTATCCGTTGGTATATCCAACTTGACGTTAGCTGCGAGTTCCTTGTTGATTTTTTTTATCTCAAACATAGGCTTGTTCGTTGCCTGATGGATCATCAGTCTTCGCCCATGCATGTAGACCATTTCGCACCCCTTTTCCTCCAAGAGACCATAGGAAATTATGTTCGTAGCGAGATTATTGACTTAATAAACTCCTTCAATTCGGATATTGGTCGTAATTCTGTATCCATCCCTTTTCGAAACGCTCAGTGATTTACCATCTGCTTGAAAATAGGCACCATTCATATCTTTTGCGCCACGTAAGAAGCTTGGGTCAATCACGAGATGCATGTTTGCACCGGAGTCTAGAATCCACTTGAATTAGTTTACGTCTTGGCAACCTGACGAGCCAGTAAGCGTGAAATCTACCTTTTTCGTGTTGCTATTTGTACTTCGGCATTTTGCTTGTACGTGACCGACTTTTCTACAATTTCCGCATTTTTTAAGCTTCGTTTTATCTTCAAGATAGTTCACCGATTCGCTTCCAATTTGCTGTCATTTTCTACAGCAGCCGCGAATTGGCGCAGTTCTTCGGCTTGCCTAATTCCTCTCGAGTGAATTTACTTCGCCATAAGTATCATTTTCAATTCAGGCGAAGCGTAATGAACGACTATTTGAGTACCAAGCCTTCACTGCCTCCGACGGCTTCGGAAATCTCCACTAAATACAGGTAGTGCTCGTTTCAGCTTCTTCTAGGGCGCTTTTTACTTGTGAACAATTTTACTGATTGTGCGGGCGTAATCGAGGTGTGAAAAGTGTTCAGCATTTTGTTCATTACGTGTACCAATGTTGGGTGTTCTTTCCACCAAAAATCAATTTGTTCGCTGTAGTATTTTTCCGCAATACCATCGAGGTAATTTCCCAAGAGATCCACCTTGATCTCTTCGTGTATCCGCATGCAGATTCAGCAATAGATACTTGGCAAATTAATCTTGTCCACCATTTCTTAAAACCAGCTCCAAGTCCACGATACACTTCTCTGTCATCGAAAAATCTGATCGATAACTTGCAGTCCTTGACAGATGGTGTCTTGAACATTTGTTGCGGCGCTGGGTTGTAGTTATGCATCGGCGTGCCCTCATTTCAGGCACACTATATCTTTGTCTACGTGCTGGATTGTAATTTTGCACCGGGGGTCTTGCTTCATTAATATTTCTGAAATTATCTTCATATGAAAAACGCTTCTTTTTAGGCGTACTATCGAAAGATGCCATGTGCATCTTAGTAGCATGCCCCATAGAGTTATTAAACCCATAATTTCAATATTTTGGTTTGTCAACTCCAATTTGGCCAAACGATCCGTCATTTTTTGTAGCATTTCTAGAAGCATTGCTCCTTCTGCTCCAGAACCTGCTTGGGTGACCTACTTGGGCTTCTTCTCATCAACTTATTCACTTCCATTTGGGTTCATAACATGTTCCGAGGAAGCGGGTTCCATATCAAAACTCCACAAAATAGCGTAAGCGTGATATTGACCAAATTGAGGCTGAAACTTGCTATAACTTGAAGTTGAAGCTGATAATCGTGTGTCTATACAGAGAAACACGCGCAATCTTCAGGTAATCTTCAGTCAGCGTAATCCAAGGCAAACAGAAGCAGGGACGTAGGTAATATAACATATTTTAAGAAGTGATTAGTTTCCTAGCCTATGCGCCACCCATGCATTCAGTCTATTATGGGACCGTACCATAACTTCTCGTGACTAATTTGAAAATGGTCCAAAATAGATAATAGTATAAATAGGTATCAACCTAAATTTAATCTCACCAAATTCGGACTTTGTACATGTAATAGATGCCTCAGAACAGTCCAAAGTCCAACATGGCGGCATGCCAAGCGCTTCCGCTACTCAGTATGCGCGGAAGTAAAAAAGCATACGCCAAGATGGTGCCATCTCCATAACAACAACGAGACACCAGCTGGATGGCAGTATATCATGAGGCTTGAAGCGTGGTTTCTGTCAACGCTCTATCGGTATGATTGCTGAATCAGTACTTTTCATGAGGTGAACAATACTGTTGTAATTGGATAAAGATTCGACAGACGCGAGCAACAGAGTAGATTAACCGTAGCCCTCAACAAGCGTATACTGGCGGTCATCAACTTACTGTTTGCGCGTCTTTTGGAAAATGTCTTCGCAAACAAACATTCGCCTGCCTTGGTGAGCCTATTTCTTGCTAAGCTTCGTAGGGGCTACACCATCTCACAAGTCAAACCCAATATTATTTTCAGGTTGTCGTTTTGCCGCTAACAGCATAAAAATCGCTTTTTCAGAACAAGCAGCCCGTGAGGGTTAAGATTTCTAATGGGTCGGTAGCAATAATACAACGCAATGTTATTGTAATTTCTCGCTTTTCCTATGTGTTACAGCATATCGTATGTTTCCTTACCTTAAGCGTACGACGTTTATGGTGTTGCGGCTTCGAGTTTGGGTTAAAAAAAAACTTAAGCGACAGTTTACAGTATCTGTATTCGGTCATGAACAGTTATACGCGCGTTTAAGTTGAGGAAAAGTAGCTGACGAAGCCACACCAAATTTACTCATTCAAGTCCTGGTGTCGCGCTCAGAATTAGTTAGACACAGCCCGCCTTTGAGTATTTTCAACGTGAAGTCTATTATCTAACAATTACAGTGAGCTGATACGTATGGCCTCCTTTGGTGTTACAATCATATCCAGCATGCGATCATGAGCTGCTAGCGGTACTTGCTCCACCAACTGTGGCGTTAGGCACAGACCCTACAAGTTTTCAACATTTTTCAGATTACTTCTATTAATACCAAACAATTAGACAGATCCATACGATAGTAAAAGGTGGTGGATGTCCGATAGCATCGTAGTGCTCCGTCAGTCGACGTAAGAATGAGTCTGCAATCGAAAAAAAAAATACATTCAGCTGCAGCATTAATAAAATTTGGAACGTCAACCCCACCATAGAATCCCTTTCCATGGCCCAGACGCCCTCCTCGGCGATCAAAAGCTACACCAGGCAGCAGCATAAGTTCCAGCTCGTTACCATGCATGGCGTCTTCCCGTGGCATACCGCTGTCTGTAAGTAAAGAGGGGTCGGGAATCTGCCACTTATCCTACCAAAATCTAGTTAAATCACAAAATAGCCACCGGCAAGTCCAAAATCGTCACCTTAGGGAAGCCACGAATTTCATCCATGGAGTGTACTTGCAACATCTTTAGATCGTCTGCCGACTTGCCTAAGATCTTGGGGACATACACCTTTTTATTTAATGCAAAAGCGGTCTTCAGCAGCTCAGACGTGGCTGCCTCCTTAGGCATTTCCAAATACACACTGATTCCACGGGCGTGCGCGAATTCCGGTTGAGAACATATCTTCTCAGCCAGCAAGCGGCTTTGTTCTATCACTTCGAAGTCCGACATTGTCGTTAGCGTTGATGCGATACGGCGCCGCATCTCCCTTTTAAGTGACGCAGTCATGTTCAGATTATCTGTGCTTGTACATGTCATCATTTTGTTTGTAAACTTTTGTCAAAAAAATCCCAAAAAGTCATAATATTTATTTTCGAAGGTATTGCAAAAACTATGATAACGTAAAACATCAGTTTATCGCAGTACATCAGTTTTGTGTGTATTTTTGCTACGCGTCCCACGATTGGCTGATTAATCGAAAGCAGCAGTTTTTCGCAGTAAAGATTTTCCGCGAAAAACTGATGTTTTTGATATTTTTGGTCGACTTTTAGGGTTTTTAAACGACATTTCTATGCCGCGAAAAACTGATGTTTTCGATATTTTTGGTGGGTTTTTGGTCGACTTTTGTCAGCTTGTATATTTTTCCAGAGACATCTCTAAGGATAACCCTTTACACCACCGCCTAGTCCATGATTCGAGCTTTTCATTGGTTCATGCGGATTCCACCTATCTGCTGATTGAACAAATTTATCCTAATTTTGCTAAGGTACCCTATTTCCTGCGATAAACTGATGTTTTACGTTACCGGTAACTCACAAATTAGGCGGGTCATGACCCCGAGGTGGGTCATGACCCCACCTTCGAGTCACGGGTCACGGCCAAAAGAACAACACCCCCACCCCTTCTTTGAATAGACCAATGAAAATCCGTAAATTCTTAGGTGTCATTTCCCATGACCCCGTTAGGAATGTCCTTAAATTAGATCGGGCCCGTGTCCTGGTTTTGGAATGGTCCTGGTTTTCACATTTACCCGTTTCTCCAGATATCGTTTTAGTACGATCTTTAGATCTTGTTCACAATACGGGTTTAACTTCACTGCTTGTACTGGATATACCTCGTTCGGCATTGATATGCATGGTCTACGCGCGGGTTCTCTCTGCAAGAAATAAACTGAAGATGGGGTCTACGATGTATCGATGAGCCAGAACACAGTTTTTTCGTGAAGCGATAGGGGCACCACAGGACGCAATGAGAGTATCTAGATACCATCAGCTGCTCCTGTATTACGTTTAGCCAGCAAGCTATACTATAAGTTTGTTAATACACCTGCCCCATTTATTGAAGCATTCAACAATGCTATCTAGTTTTGACCTTCGAGGACTTCGAGGCGCAGCATATTGAACTAACTGTTGATGATTATTTGATTGCGTCAGACGTCGTTTATGCTTTACCCCGCATATATGGGAGTGGGTCGCAGGAAAATCGCGGCATTCGTAGTACCGGGGAGGAGATCCGTGGTAGGATATATGTATAAAAGGGTTGTGGAGAGGCGAATCACCAAAATAATCGAACTATCGCCGGCACGGCAACGTTACCTTTGTGAGTTCGTCCGCAATTCAGAGGATCCCCCTACCACTAACCCGCTATGGAAAAAAATTACCCAGCAAGAGCCAAATATAGTTACGCCGCGGTTGCGCTTGGTTAGCGCAGTTTTTTACAACTTTCCTTTATCCCGGAGAGCGCAGCTGACATGGAATTGGTGGACCAACACAAGATAACCCGTGTTCAATACCGACGTTGAGCCTCCTGTTTCACGCCTCGAGGGGTTGCCCACGAATTCCGCAATGTGCCGCGGCCCCTCCATTGTGCCAGGAGGAGCGTGGTAGCTTGATCCGACCATCAGATTTTTATTGGTACTGCTGGCCTATTGAAAAATCTGATATTCCCGAGCTGCTGTCTAGCGTATATCGTATATCTCCATAACCTTCTTTCAAATTAGATAGATAGTCTTCATCACTGACTTCGAAATAAAAAAAATAAAATAGATTACCAACCATCTCTCCACCATTTAAGTTAATTCTGCGTTCCCGAATCTCCACAAAATACTGTCAGAACATTGAGCATTTTACCCAATATAATGAAAACATCAAGCATAAAGCGTTTAGCACCGTCGATGGCAAAAAAAGCAATAACACCATTGTTAAGAAAAACATCGGCACAATGCACAACAACCTAATCGAGTACGCATATATGCTACGTTTACGATCAACTCCTGCCAATGTAACCACTTCTCCACTTAAATTATGTAGTAAACAGGACTTCTGATATCAGGCATTCTTTATTGATAAATACGTTAAAAATTGCGACATTAGCCCCGGATCTAACGACAGATCAGGGTTTAGGACTACAATGCAAGACACGAATGATGCCCCTGGGCCAAAGGATTCCAGATCCGGATAATCCGGTGGAAGCAGGGATCCCAAAGAGGACTGGGGAGGCAACAGGCCACATGGATGAAGTGGTTGCTGCATCACCAGATTCGTATAACACGGACGATTCGGCGCCCGGGGCAGGCGATTGCTCGGATACGGAAATAGAACCAGCAGAACCGGTTGTCCAACCGGTAATACTGATACCAGTAAGTACCACTTCGGAGGTTGAAGATGGTACGAAATCAGTAATACCGGTTGTGACACTGGATTTACAGAAACAAAAATCTGCGTTGAATCAGATGAATCAAGTGAAGGAATCCGGGACAGCAGCTTCCCCAGGGAAGGGCGGCATTAACCTAGTGGCTGCCCAAGGCCCGAAATGTTTAGCGCAGGCGCTACATACGGCATTAAGTCAAGCAGTGACGACGAGGCCACGAATGCACGCGTGGCTGGACCTCACGCAGGACCTTTTTTCTTTGGTATATGTGAAGGCACGCGGATCAGGGTCACGTCTATCAGAAGCAGCTAAACGACTACCGCAGTTGAAGAAACAAGAAGTGGAGAGATTGTTTGATTTTTTTGAGCTTGTGGATCCGGAGCAAGACTGGGAGGTATGGCGGAAACAAGTTATTGGAGCAGCGTTGTTGGCGCAACGATCGGCTCAGACCTTGGAGAGCATTTTATGGAAATTAATTGGGCAAGTGAAAGTTCAGAGGGCGGCATTGGTGCCACCACCGTTGAAAGGGTGGATTAACAAAGTGGCTGGCCGGTATCCGTTCCCGTTGGTTAGTTCCACTAAGACTCTGTGGATCAAAGCAGCACAAGCAGACTCGAACCGTCTTCTTCATATGATTAAGGACGTACCTGGTGCTCATTTTATACTAGATGGAGTACATTCGAGTGTTCTCGTGGAATTGACCAAGCACTGGCGGGAACAGTGCTGGCTAGCAGTAATCGAAGCCGGTAAACGGGAAGGTCTCGCGGACATTCCAACAGCATGGTTTGAGGCATGGGAACACCGATTCTTAGTGATGATTGGGTCAGAGCAGCGCACGGCGATCCTCAACAGTTCGCAAGATTGGTCACGGTTACGGAAGATCAGCTATGGCGGAAATGAAATTTTACAACTTCTTGCACCAAGGTAAGTGCTTCACCTAGCATCAGGGATGCTATGTGCACATGTGTTCGCAGAACACATAGCAGCGTTACTTGGAGTGGATTATAATCCAACAGATACAATCTGGACGCTGCTTCAACGTCATCTCGAACTCGTTCGAAGTCGTCCGACTTACGGTGCCGGAATTGACAAAGGGAATTCGGAGGCCTGGAAGGAGGTGTTTGATTTCTTTCAGACGCGACAGATTTTACAATTGACGAATGGTGAAGAAAACTTGAATAATGAGTCGGGCCCGATGGGTCCGACCAGTACTAAGGGCACCGCATTGGATGGACATGCTAATCACTCCTACTTCAAGCTTAATTCAATGGACATTTATACGAAATATCATTTATTACATGATATGGAATATGTGTCGAACAAAAACAAATATGGGGGTGTTCACAGAAAAATTTCGCATACATTTATCAGTCAAAATGTTCGAGGCTTTGCGTTTAAAGATGTAATTTCGTGGATGTCAGTGTGGAAGAGAGGATACCCGGATCTTCCAGCCCAATTCATCCTACTCCAAGAAACCCATGTGACAACATTGGAGGAATATGAACAGATGGAAAAACATTGGGCCTTAGTATGGGGGCAGGTGGATAAGTACCGGGCTCTTTCTTATTGGAGCATTTTCCCAAAAAAAGGGGAGGCGTGGCGATACTATTGCATGGAAGCGAGAATATTGGTCCAACCGACTTATGGTGCTTAAATGGAATGATACCATAATACTGAATATATATGGGCCATCTAGTGACTCCAACAAACGAGAGCATTTCTTTAATGGAGTGCGTCAAATATTCCTGCGGAAACCAAGACTGTGTATTATGGGTGGAGACTTCAATTGTGTGGGTAACCTAGCTTTGGATAGACTAGGTGGAACTAGATCGATGCGGCCAGAGAGTGGTGCTTTGCAGAGAATCTTAAAGGAGTGGCAATTGTGGGACGCAAGATCTTTGATGGTGTCTCCGCTGGAAGAGTCACACCTAGATCCGCATGAGCATTTTACATACTGGCGTGGAAATCAGGCGAGTCGTCTAGATCGTTTTTACGTGTCAGGAGACTGGAAAAACTGGGTAGTATGGGTGGCAGTTACGGCCCCAACACTTCATACTGATCACAGTCAAGTCTGTCTTTATTTTAAAGATCCGAGTATGTCCCGAACTATGACTCTGATCCGAAGAATGCATTACCCGTTTCCGGGTTCTCAGAAGGAGGAGATTCGGAATACGATTGTGGAGCGTTTATCGACCAAAAAGGCTTGCTCATTGGCACTAACTAGTTGGGATTACTGGATCGATTGCTGTCGAAATATTCTATATAAAGTGGGAAATCAATAGCTAGGAGTCAAAAGAAGCGTGTGCATCAGTTACGGAGATCGTTGAGTGAATGTGCTACGATGAGGAAGCACATCACTCATGGTTTTTTGATTACAAACAGAACGGGTGATTCGGCGTGGTTTTCGCTTACATAGGTCTGCAGCCGATGTAAGGTGGCTTTTCAAAAAATCTTCGGTCTGGGAGAGAGACCAAACGGTCACGAAGATAGTGGCTACCTCAGACCAAGTGTTCGCGGATGCTTTTTCCATTCCAAATAAGTTTGCAGCGACGTGGAAACCGTTTGGGATGTAGTCATTCGAGCTGTAGGAAGTCAGCAGCTGCCTGCTAAACTACAACAGTTTATGAACACACCGGAAGCCAATAAAGTCTCGGAATCTCAAAATATGGAGTTAATGTCGGAGATTTCGGAGAAAGATGTTGAGTGGGCTATCAAGAGTATTGAGCGTAGGAAGGCAGCGGGGCAAGATGGAATTGGTAATGACTTCTATAAGGACTTTACCTCCATTCTTCTGGAACCCCTAACAACTATGTTCAATGAGATCTTAAAAGGAGGGGATCTTCCTCGCTCTTTTCTGAAAACAGTTGTAGTTCCCCTAGGAAAAAAAGGCGATTCGAGTAACGCTTTAGATTACAGGCCTATATCACTACTAACGACGAGATATAAACTGTTTGCCAAAATCATAGCGCGACGTTTACAGAAGTTTCTGGGACATCTCGTCGGCGATACCCAACAGGGATTTGTCTCAGGTCGCAGGATGGATAAGGCGGTGATTCTCATGAAGGCAGCCTTCAAGAAATATAAGATGATAAAGAAAGTGTCAGCTGCAGAGAGTGCTGGGGTCTTGTTCTTAGACTTCAGCAACGCGTACAATACAGTGGACAGGAGATATATTTTTTCAGTTTTGCGATTATTTGGATTTTCGATTGAATTTGTTGCTTTAATGAATCGGCTGCACATGGGGACGTCAGCGGAATTTCTTGTAAACAACCAATATTCAGACTCCATACAGGTTAAATCAGGGATATGGCAGGGATGTCCGTTAGCACCATTACTCTTTATTATTGCTGTAGAACCTCTCGCGTTGGCTCTGAAGCAGGAGTCGGGGTTCCAAGGGATACAACCCCTACATGATACCGCTTCGTATCAGCATCGATTCTCGGCCTTTGTTGACGACTCAACAGTTTTTCTGAGGCGCGCAGATGTGGGGATCTATCAGGATTAAAAATCCAACCGGCCAAAAGTAAATTTGTGTTCCTACACTCAAATTATGTACCACAAAAATGGTACAGTCTACCGGTATTACCGAAGGGCGATACAATAAGATATCTAGGTTATTACTTTGGATGGGCAGATTTAGAAACAGTGAACTTGGCACTAAGACTACGATGTGTCCAGAGGATCTTAGCGATAGCGATGACATGTGGCACTTCGGTGATGGACAGAGTGCAACTATTTAATGTCATCGCGATACCCTCCATCCTCTTTACAGCCAGAATGCTCGCGACATCAGCAGAAGTCCTACAAGAATTGGTTAACATGCAGAAGGCATTCCTATGGTGTAAGAGTACGAAGCCAGAGAGAGGGAGACATAAGATCTTGCCTACGCTACTCTTCACTCCTCACGCAGTAGGTGGGGTAGGGCTAATTTCGATACCAGTGGCGTTGACGGTACAAAAGATTAAAGCTGGCGTGTCAGTGGTTACTAGCGGCAACGGACTTTTACCAACAGACGTGGTTGGACCTAGTAGGGATAAAACCAGGTGAAGGAGTGGAGCATAGTTTGTAAAGGGTTTACAGTGTGTCAAGCAGGACAAAGTGTCGAATCGGGTACGGTGCGCAGTTTAAAACGGGAAGTCATGGAATGGTTAGGACCAAGGAGAAGTGACTGTGAGCAACTAGAGGAGTATGCTTCATCGACTCTGCCCCAAGTGGTCAAAAACATGGATCACGGATCGGTGCACGGGGAGGGAAGCTAGTGCCTGGGGAACAGTTCGTAATCAACCTCGAGATCGATAAATACGCCTTCCATGGGAGCTTGCCGAATCATATGGTGCCTTTCTGGGGGACTTATTGTTGGGCTTTCAACCCTTGGATTCGAGAGGAAAGGGCAAGAGAGTTAGGGGCGAGGAAATACGACAGGATACCGCTAACAACGATAACGTCGCTACATATACTTAGACTAACGATTAATACGTTTTTGTGGCAGGTTCAAGGAGTAGATGGGAAGTCGTATACGAGGGCAAAGATAGGGCGTTGGTTGGGCGCGGTGATATTAGCCTCGCCAAGAGTAGAAGTAGGACACTACCTTGGGGAACAGCCTTCGATCAGTCTATGCATCGGACCAACAATAATAGAGGGGTTCAATTGGAAACTTGCATCCCCGTGACATATCATTGGAGAGAATAGCACACGTCCGGAACAAGTGACAGTGCGTCAACAGGCAGATGGAATTCTGTGGAAGATTACACGTTGCAGTTTGGTTGAGAAGGAAGCTGAGCAGGCGCTGCACGAGAAGTTAATAGTGTTCCAACCCCATCCAGCTTTACATTTAGTTGGGTGGCAAGTGGATGAAACAATTCGCACTTGGAAGATATGGCCGAAATTACTTTTAGGCTCATGTATCATCATGGAGTGGCCCCATAGCTGCCTGCTGTCTTGGATCGATGGAAACGAAAGTACGATTCAAATGATTGGTGGGCTATGATCCAGGATGTAGAACCAGCACAGGTATGGAAACATGACAATATGCTTACTATTTATCAAGTGTGGGGACAGTTTCGAGTGGCAACCATGCAACTTAATACTTTTACGTGAGAGAACCTGGAGTCCAGCGATGTTTGATGGATGAAAGGTGTACGAGCGGGCACGATGGTGTGGAGCATATCGTCTGGAAATGTGAACGGGCTCGGGACTTCTGGCGGCGTTTCGTGCAACAATGGGAAGGAGAAGCCATATCAGACACTCAATTAGCCGGTTTTCAAGAAGCAATAGTGACACGACGAGCCCCACCGATTGGGGTAAGTCTCAAGCGGGGAATGATGGAGAAATATGGTTGGTTTAACGAGACCTATCATGAGGTGTTCGATAGAATCTGGAAAGGTGTGTGTGGAATTGCGACAACATGGATGTGGCAATTGCGGAATCAAGTCGTGTTCCAAGGACAAGTTAAGACTGCCTTTGATCACTTAGAATTTCTGTGGCGACAGTGTCGTGCGCAAGTGGAAGCAGTGGCAGAATGTGAATCCAGATTATTAGAAACCAGAGAAGAGGGGATCTGACTGAAGATCACTGTAAAGTGCTTTTTCGACCTTACCCCAGCACCGGACTCAACCTTCCAGAGTAGACAGCGAGAGAGATTCAACGCGACGGATGTCAGGAAATCGACCATGGAAACTGAGCCCAGATTACATACTAGATTTCATAAGTTCATAGTAGCTAATAGTTAACCATAATTAATTAGACTACATTTTACTACTACTACTATTCTTTATAGATTACATACTAGATTTCATAAGTTCATAGTAGCTAATAGTTAACCATAATTAATTAGACTACATTTTACTACTACTACTATTCTTTATTGATAAATACGTAATACACGCGGCACATGAGATATCATTCGACCAATTGAATAGCCTCCATCTTTAATATCAATACCTGAATAAACCATACCCATCGCGAAAGTGCCAAGACATGAGGAGGAGATGTGTCTTTGCATCTCAAGACGCACAAAAGATACCTCGAAGATATGTCTTGGTATGCAGTACCACCATTTAAAAATCTGGTTGCTCTTTTCTCTCCTGTTTTCAAATAAAATAAAGTCAAGAAAGAAGCAAATTCCGATTTCTTTTTTGCATCATCCAGTTGGAGCAGCCAACTATATGACCGACGATCAGTTTGCGAGAAACACATAAACACATGCAGCAAGTTATAGCAAGACTTCGCATTTAAACCCGTTACTTACCAGATGCACTTGTTGTGGGCGTAGTTCACATCGCCCTTCCATCGCGGTATGTAATCCTTCATGATCATTAGCTTGGCTCAACCGTTTTCCAAACTCCAGCTCATAACGGTCAATTTTTGTGATTACCAGGAAACAGGGCTGATCCCTCTTAGGGCACGATGCTGAAACTTATGGCAGAGCCAAATCGCCATCTAAAACGTGAAGCTCGAGCAACATGTCAAGCTGCACGGGTACGAGCGTATGCGACCGTATTATTTATAATCAAGAACATCGTATCACAAATAGTCGAGCTGCGACAATTGTCGTCATCCACGCTTGCTACATGTGCGCTGTCGTTTAGTCAAACTTCTGGGTTAGTGACTGACAGATATGATAACCCCCCCACCAGCGTTATGCTGTCCTAAAGCCACATCACCTACATTTGTGACTTCCACAAGTGCAATAGCCTAAATGTTACCCTTCGTCTCGGAGTTAACGTTTTGGTACTGAAATATATTCATAGCTCGCACAAACCTGATATACACATAATTGTTACAGATTTATCCGTACTTGCTGAACAGGTTCCAGCTTTCCCGCAGCGGTAGACGCTTCTCAAAGAAGACATTCTATAATTCGGCAGTGCTGGTGCAAAGTCGTACATGCTCTAAAATGGCTCATTTTTACAACACGGTCAAACTTAGCAGCAGTGCCGACAGAAGATTAAACCACAGCTTTCAATGGTGTTTGTGCTTGATCAGGTCAAATTGGACGTTGCAATTGTACGTGGTCGTTATTTTATGCAGTGTGGCGGACTGTTTTATATTTTTGTAGCTCGAAAGAATTCCGTTGGCCAAATCGTCGTCAGAGTTGCTAGATCGGCGCTTAAGTTGTTCGTTAGACCCTTTATGGGATACCAGGAATTTGTGTCATGCTGAAGTGCCCTACGAGAAAGGTCTGCGTTTCAAACATTTGAAGAGCTGAATGAAGAGCTAACAATTAATTTTGAGCCCCTGAGACCAAATTCAAATGACAATTTGAATTCCATTTAGTGGCCACGCAAGTGACTGTGTACATGAAGGGTCTAAATGACAGCCCTGTGGTGGAGCCGATTTCCAAATCCAGAACGGAAGCCCTGGGTGAAACTCGGATTCCCACTGGGTCGGACGGCCACTTATCGGAGGGGGTAATCCGTTGATCCTGGTCGACATCAGGATCGGACAAGTCATCACTAGAATGTCTTCCGACCGGTTATCAAGTGCGACAGAATTCAAATTCAACTTCATTTCACCTTGTGTAACCATTGGTATTCGGTGGTTACACTCACTCAGGTGGACTCTAGATGGGGAGGATTTTCCGAATCAGGTCGGAGGATGTGTCTTCTTCGGGAAGGGGTGGTTCTCCGGAGGAAATCTTCACCGATAACAGATCAGGGGTGATACTACGTACGAGTACCGTAAAGGTCGGGACGGGATGCTTCAACCGACCGGACCAACCAATAAAACGAGAAATAAGCAATAACCACAAAAACCACGATATAACTACGATTTTCCCAGTGCAAACCACAAAGTTATCTCCACGAAATCATTTCCAATTAAAAAAAACGAGATCCAGACACGTGGGCGTGAGATGATGGTTGAAAACCGTAAGCAATCCCGTCGGGGGGCTTCCGGTAAGCCAAAATGCGTCTATGCACGTCTTAACCGGAAACATAGTTGATCTACAGGGCCTAGTTAACCCTGTGCTCCGAATGACCGCGGACACGTGGCGGAGCGACTCTTTGCATAGGGGGCAATTCAATCCTATTATTTAAAATGCAATATCTAACACCTAATGTACCATACACCAACCTATGTGACTTACCTAATACTTCGATCTTGATTGTCTTATCACATGATTTGGCTGGTACTACCGTCGACCGTTCTTCGTTGATCTCAAACCTGGTTCTCGACCGATCTTCACCTGATTTTCAGCCTGGTCCTAGACCGATCTTCAATCGACCTGATCTTCAACCGGCCCAACCTGGCCCTTATGGGATCAGCTCGGAATCGGCTTGGAGACAGCTTCTCATGCTGATCTAAGGCCAATTTCAGGGACTGGTTCACACTGACCTTGGCCAAACTCGATATAGTCGTTATCTGGAGGCTGACCAAGACCGACTCGGTCGACTTTGAGTTGGCTTGAGACTGACTCAAGATCATCTCGAGATCAGCTTCTTTGACTGATCTGACCCCGGCTTCCGCAGCTGATATGCATTAAGCCCTGCGGGATCGACTCGTGATCAGCTTTTTGGGGCCGACTTTGGCTGATCTCTTGATGTCGATCGGGGCCGGTTTGTGCTGATCTCTGAAACTGACTTCGACTTGCTTTGGCTGGTACGTCTCCAGACGGATCAATGCTGTATACCTTGACCTCTTTACTCTCTCAGACTATCATACCATGAGACTGGACCAGCAAATTCATTCGATCAAGCATACTCCACAGTCATTGGAGCACTTGGTTCACTGATATTTAACCTTGATATCACCTAGGCAACATGCTCCATCATACCCACTGTGTTGAACCAACCGTACACATATTTCAGCGTTTATATCTCGGCCGATCCGCCTTCTGAGCTGACCCGGTCCGATCTCCAAACATCCATATCCAATCATGGTACCTAATCGAGCCACACCACCTGGGACAGGACGTAATAACGGCGATCTCCATAATTTTCTCCATATTTCCAGTAACCCGTTATTGCACGTATCATCCGACGTTAGATCGGCATGTCACCAATCAACCGTCGCATCTGCCCATCCGTGATGGGTGCCCTCGCGTCCACCAATCAGCGTTGAAATGTGGGCCACTTACATCTGCGTTTTTTATTCCGCTTCACCACAGTCCCGTCAAGAAACACCTCTACTAGTACCAGCATCCGCATAAGACTTTTTTAAAGTTGCTATAGATTATAAATCACATCCAGGAAGATTTTAGTTACGATCGTCTTCATCGTATACTGTAAGCAGTCGAAGAGCTCAAAAGTCCTTCGTCTTAAACATGCAGCGAACGCAGCATGTTGTAAGCAGTAGACGACGTTCACACACCGTCTCCCGCTCATCATCAGCCGCGAACTAGCGTAGGGGGTGCTCCAGAACGGACGGACCTATCGGTGCGGTTGCTTCGACACTGAGGTAACCGAGAGAATTAAAGACGCTTCACTGCAATATATGCGCTAAACGAGGAGACTTTACCCATGAATGCATGGTGCCACTCATGGCACCACGTAGTCCGTGGACGGGGCAGTCCTCTGGCAGACAATATCAGCGGGAACATCCCTAGGTCGGTGCAAAAATCACACACAGTCAGTAGGGGCGGGTCGCCTTACTGGAAAGGTTATCTCACACGCCGACATAGTGCATGTGTTGGATAATAACTACTGACGGGATCATTTCTTGACAACGTATAAAGAGTGAGGTGAAACCACTCATCTCTCTTGCATGGGAGCGATGTCATCATGCGCGATCGGTTTGACACTGGTGTGTCAAAAACGTTGTTAAAGCAAAACGTCCGGTATCAATAAACTTCGTTGAGTTAGAGACCTCACGAAGCGTGTTGCCAGTCCGGTTGGGAACAGGCACAACCGTGACCAAACCGAAGCGTGTAATATCACACACTTCGATCTTGACAAACTGTCGTTCAAGAAATATTTTATCGTCCACATAATAGCGACAAATTCGATGTTATTTTGGTCATCACAACACAAT
Source organism: Sclerospora graminicola (assembly GCA_001887855.2). Classification (NCBI taxonomy): domain Eukaryota; phylum Oomycota; class Peronosporomycetes; order Peronosporales; family Peronosporaceae; genus Sclerospora; species Sclerospora graminicola. The sequence continues at coordinate 28,926 of MIQA02002611.1, read as the reverse complement.
CGACTCGAATGGCATGTCGATCAACTGTGGCGATACCATAGAGAGTGACCACCCTGTGAGTAATTCAAGTGTATTAGGGAAAACACTCGCAGTGTCAGACAGTCCGGTGAGTAGCGGTGGCCCTACCAGTTCTGATCTGACAATATCAGCATCCGCTGGCATTGCCCTGGGGGACTAGCACACGCAGCAGATGAACAGCGGTGTGAAGAGGAAGAGTTAAAACGGGTGAAAAAAACCACCGTGTTGATGTACTCACCGCCGACAATGGTCGTCGTGTGATCAGATAGTCAGCGACTCCACGCCCATGCCTTGGCACGACTGTCAAGACATGTTTGAGCAAAGTTCTCCTGCAACTGAGATAAATTTATAGTGAGTGAATTGATGGCTACCCTCTTACAGCTAGCGGAGCGGAACAGTGGTTGTTTCGACCATCACAATTGCTACCAGATGCAGCAGTCAAGTTGTCACAAGAACATATTAATTTCTTTGCAAATATCTTTTACATATCCAAATAACTTAAGACCCGACGGTATTTCTATGACAATAATATATTTGGATGGTTAAAATCATAATTAAGGCTAAGCTAAAATATTTAAGAGGTCATATAAAGCTGGTCTAAATTATGAATTAGAATCTCTTGGATTTTTTAAAGTGTATAGAATCGAATTTCCAATGAATTCTAGAATATACGTTTTGGAGACCACACCAATCGACCCGCGCTTGCGGACCGATATATGATGGCACAATCGGTTGATAATTTCGACCTGCTCATCCGGCTTTTAGACCGAAGCATGGTCATGACTCGGGTCCTGGTCATTTTCAGCATCACGTCTATTTAATGTGATGTCAGTTGAGGGAAGCTTTCCCTCACCGAGTCTCGCGGGTGATGATGGGCTGAGATCATCTCAGCAAAGTGACTCTTTATGCCAGCGCTCCTCTAGATTGCTAGCGCATCAGACAGTGGTCGTTAAGGCTGCAACTGTGTAATTGCGTTGAAGAAGCGCGCAATAGATAAGAAACAAATACAAAACCGTTCCTATAATATAGCTTTTTTTGTATCCGAATCAAACTTATTCTTTTCCTACTTTTAAGTCTATAATTAAACTAAAGACATAAGTGTTAGACGGTTAATTTAAGATTGAAATATATAATAAGATTTAAGGTCCGTCTGCTTGAACATTAACCCGCTCAATTACACTGGATTTGAAAAATACGCTGTGTTGGGGCAAACACGGTTTAGTCCGAGTAAAAAAAACTTCCTAAGGATTTGATCGACTCTAATGTTGAATTGTTAAAAAAAATCAGCATTATATAACCAAAAGCCTCCACCTAAAAAAAACTAAAAAATATTAAAATAGTTTTAATGTTATATAATCGGATGCATGTTTTTTGGGGTGTGCTGTGTGACACGCCAATGATCTGTTTTCAAGCGATGTTTGGGTCTTAAACAGCTGTTTCCGGAATACGTTGTTGAAGTCGTATATTGAAACAGCGTATGGGTTTTTGGTAGTTAATAAAAATGAAACTGAATGTATTTCCAAGTTAAGAGTAATAAAACGTAACCTAAATCGCCCTCATCCGCTCCAGTGTATAGATTTAGGGCTTCTTCAAGCGTTCATCACTGCACATCCTATCGCCGCCAAGATCGTTGGTATCGACGCGAGTACCACGCCATCCATGACGTCATCATCGTCTTCGATTTCCTCGAGGTCCATTTGTTTGAGTTTGATATTGGATTTGTTAAAATGGTGCATAGGCTCCTGAAGATGAGTTTGACCATCTTGGTGACTGGCGAGACATGATTTATATGATTTATAATAATACGCTTTTCTATTTCCATCTTTTTGCGCAAAGTGCAATTAAAATTGTGGTCTGTTAGATTACATTTGGAAGTATATGAAAGGCACTAGTGAAAGAAGTGGTAGACAGAAAACTAAAAGGATTAAAAATGCATCGGTTTTATTGTGAAGTTGCTCCAGTAATGATTGACATGCAGATGAATGCTAGGCCCCATCTGATTGGTCAAAACTTCCAATCGGAGAAGCTGCCCTTAGTCAGCTTGTATAACCGCGAAAGATATGCGAAAGGAGCACTGAGGGGCATCGGACCGGCACATAAGGATGCGGAAGGAGTATAGGCAGGTTCTGAGTTAGAAAGCTATGTGGGCCAGCGAGGACAGCAGCGATGCCGGACCAGGTCAGCAGTGTGGGTCGGATCAGTGGTCCTACCCGGAGCCGGCCAGCGTGGACCGCGGTAGTTTTGTCGTTCTATGAATTAGGAAAATGATCAACGGTAAGTGCATGCGGTCAAGGGTCGTGCGAGATACTTCGGTGGTGCTTGCAGGGCTACATTACTGTAGTAGCCTTGACAAGTCACTATTAGCCAATCAGGTTGCTGAGGTGAAGACGTTGCAAGCGGGCCACCATATTTGGTGTGAGATACACGGACTTCCAGTAGGCGGGTCACCAGAATTTATGTAAGTTACACGAAGGTTCATATTGGACCTAGGAATGAAGTCAGCTAACTTTTCTCTTTCTAAGACACATTGGTTCACAGTCGAGGGTTAACAAGGTCCCCTCTAGTTTTTTTTATCGGTTTGACCGTGGTAGGTCACTGAAGACCCACCGGAAGTTCCCTGACCGGAAGTCATTGGAATTCGTACACTCACTCAAGTCGCCCATGTTTGGAACCCAGTGTATTAGTATTGGAAGGGAAGGTGAAGTTTTGGCTGACTGTGGAAGAGTGTGGAATTTTGTTTGGAGTTCACGTTTGTACATAAGATTGGAGTACCCTTTGGCTGTGCTGGTCGATTGAGTGATCTCGGTCCAGCATTTGCGGTATACTGAAATCAAGTATAACGCCAGTCCGCTCCCCGGTGAAGATATTCGCCCAGGAGGAACCCTAGTCCCAACCTTCGTCCCGCTGCCCTAACCGGGCATCTTAACCTTTTGTCCAAGAGTTCACCAGGACAGCGTAACCGCCAGTGCTGACGGGTACACAAGGTGAGATTTCAAGAAATGGATCATCCTAGTCGTCACATCCAAGGTGATGGTAGTGACCGGTGTAAGGTCAGCTTGATGCTGACCCGGATCACGACCTAGATGATGACGTACCTCCTCCGACAGTGAGTCATCTGGGTCCCCGTGGGTATTCGAACCTCGGAAAGAAATTCCGAGATTAACTACACCACAGATCTTTTCGTAACTGCTCAATGGCTTGGTTTAAGTTTAACTGTACCATTATGATACCGTCGTAAATGTGAAATCACCAAATTCAGACAGAACAGATCAAAATGATTACCACAAAATTCAAACTAATGTTTGACCACGGACGCTGTTTTGAGCGAATCCAGTGGATCGGTGGAAACAACGCATGCAATCAAGAAAAAAGTCCAGGATTCATCAAGACCGACAGTTAGGGCTATTAGCTATAATTAAGTATAAACTAACGTACAAAATGTAATACCAAACCGATCTAATTTATCTAATTAGACTTCTTGGATTTGGGTTTCGTCGTGGATATAAGAATTTTAAATTCAATTTTCTCATTTCAGACAAAAAATGCCTGGAATTAAACAATGATATTTCAAGTTAAATATATATCATTGGTTATAATGAGATGACACCCGTTACACTACCACCGCTGTTGTTACCAACGTCGTCCTTTCGCTCGACAGTGACCTCGTCAGTTTTTGGTTGGCAACGTCAGTGTGATCAGCGCCCATGCCATTGTAGTCAATCATTTACAGCATACTAGCTAGTTTCGCTCCAACAGACGAGTCAGTGGATCACCTTTTTGGGTCAAAAATACTGCCATGGTAGATTTTAATATATTACACTGGGGCCAACATTGCGAAAAAAATATGTGACCTCCTCCTTGCTATAGCAAACCGTCAATATGTTGATTGTGATTGGACTGGGCATACAAAGCACCCAGCAGCCATCGGACAAATTTCCGTCTGTATCTCGCCTTGAACAAGCATATTATTCCTGCATGTTGAAAGGTCGCCAATCCCAGTACATTGGAGTTCACCAAAGCTGAATTATAGTGTTTTATTAGCAATTTATCACTCATACCTGCGTCCAGCACCTGGTGTTTCGACGTCATATTTGGCGACGGATATTTTTATTTCAGGCGTCGATTATGGTTTGACCTTTACAGTGGTGATGTAATTAAATATAGCGAAGGTCATACTGGTACTTGCTCTACGTTGGTGGTTACCAGCAAGATTCGTTGATTTCAGTTTCGAGACTGGTCTTGTTCGGTGATTTTCCCAACAGATCACGCTCTCGTAGCCTGTGATAATCAACTTCTTTCAACTCGTATAATATAGCAGCATATATCGAACAATCTTCGATAAACCGGCTATAATAATTCAGGGATCCGAGAAAAGACTGCATAGCCTTTAGTAATCGGGGTAAAGGAAGATTACTGAGCGCATCCAAGTCCTTCGGGTTTGCTTCCAAACCCTGAATCGACACATTATGACCAAGATAAGCGACCTTGGGCTGACCCCAGAAGCTCTTCGCCACGCTGATCGATAAATTCCAGCGCTCGCAAGTGTCGAGGAGTCGTTCGACCTTGTCACATAGAATATCCCATAACGCTGCCGTAACCAACATATCGTCCATATATGATCGTCTTCCCAGGACTGATCGTCTCTGATCCTGGTCTGGTTCACCTTCCGTGAACACATCGTGCAATTCCGTGATCTTCCGATCAGCACTAATCTGGAAGTATCCATAGATAGCATTGTCAATCAATCTCTGATAGATCTGCGGAGCGTTCTTCAGTCCGAACGGCATCCGATTCCATTCGAAAAGGCCGAAAGGTGTAACAAAAGCTGATTTCTCTCGAGCACGATCGGTCATCGAAACCACCCAGAAACCACAAGCCATGTCTAGTGAACAAAACCATAAAACTTTATCTAGATCCTCAAGTAAATCATTTATCAAGGGCATAGGATAAACCATCAACTTCGTGAGGTGATTCACCATCCTATAGCCAATAAAATGTCGAGTATCAACAGCATTCTTTTTATCACAATCACAATCGGTGATGCCCACTTCGATGTTGAAGGTCTGGTAATTTTCGTACTTAACAGGCCCTTGATCAAGTCGGATAGCTTTTCTCGGTATTGTGGCGCGACTTTGCGACAGCGTTGAGCGATCAGTCCCGCATTTCCCACGGCAATATCGCAAACAGCTCCGTAAGAAGCTGGGGGTAGGGCATTACCCTTCCCAATCAATAAATGACGCCTTTTCCAGATGATCTTCTTTAGTTGATCGATCTGCTCGGGGGTGTTTACTTCGGGGTCAGGGTGACTTCCGGTATATCGGATGATACTTCTCGCAAAACCGCGATCTGTTTCTCGATATCTTCAATGTATTGATCACCACCTTCATGTATACATACTTGTTCATCCACCGAATCTATCCCCTCCGGTTCGTTATCAGCCTGGATCGCCCACAGCGAATCACCTGACTGGTGATATACATCAGGTTCCACTTCATCCTTAACAACTTCGACAGGTTCATGTTCCAATTTTTTCCCAAAGTCCCGGTTCTCACGTATTCCGTTGGCGTCAGAGTAGTCTTTAATCGTCTCACCATTTTTTTTATCCTCCGGGTTCGTGGCGTCGCTGATCCGGGTCTAATAACGTTCAAAATCTGTGGACATTTTTTTACCCGGGTTTCACCTGTCGCTTTCACCGACGATCCTCTGGTCAATAACTTGGTCGGAGTTGTATATTCCGGCTTTTCATTCAAAGGTGAGGTGTCTTTATCTATCAAATCTTCTTCACTGATCAGGTCCGTGGTGGCTTGATACGCCAGATTTTGCCATTCGATATATCTTCGTGATCTCACTGAGACATACCTTATCGGTCTAGGTACTTTCCCTTTAGGCAACCACATCCCTAGGATCATATATTCATGAACTATTAACGACTGATCAGATACGTTAGTAATTCTGATATAGCTTGATCTACGAATCCCTTTTACGAAAGTCGGTACCCATCGTTCACCACGAGTTAGCCACAATTTCTGCTGCCGATTAGTCGACCGAATCATCACATCAACCGATCGGGCTACCTCAATGTTTTCATACTGACTCATTTTGAGCATCTGTATGTGGGTACCATATAATGGACGTCGGCCGGATAACTGTATTATTTATTATTATTTGCACCTCATCTGGGAGGGTTAGGGTTCCATGAGAGAGATCAAACCATATACTGGCTGGGACCATGAAATCCATTCCCAGTATCGCGTCCTGACCGGCTAATCGGCCAACCCAAGCATTGAAATAAAAGACCAGGGAACCGGCCAAGGTGAATTTGGCACGCGACCACCCTTCGGTCATGTACGAACTTTCACCGATCCCAACACATTCTTGCCTCTGGGTACTGTCTATACGACATTCCACCTTACGAACAAAGGCGGGGTCGATAATCGAGACTTCTGCTCCAGAGTCAAATAGAATAGTGGCTTTTTCGTTATTAATCTTCCCATTAGCTTTTGCTTGCTTAAACCACTTGTCGGGAGAGTGATACTTCCAGTATCCTCGGGATTCTTCGGGCAGTAGATCCAACTCCATGATCACGTCCGAACTGGAATATTCATCCACTCTGAGACTGTGAATCGGACATCGATCGGCACAATTTGAAACAGAACATGTATTGTCGGTTATCTCCTTTTACTCAAACTTATTTCTGCTACCGACATATGCATAAATGCTGAACGTAGACCGCTCGGCTCGAACCAGATTCCAACCTGGTGAGCGATCTAGTTTAGCATTTTCTCGACATCCGGTGGGAGCATGCCGGCATGTTTAGTTGGCACGTACCACTTGCGCATCAGATGAAAAAACCCTTCCATCAGACAGGCACCGGCGTCATCAATCTTCCCACAGGTCTTACACACGAAAAAACAATGATGGGGTGACCCTTACGATCAAATTTTTGCATGTGATTCTCTTCCAACAATCACTATCTCCATGCTTAGTCGACCCACAGTGTACGCATTTCTTACGAGGTCGGTCCTGATCAGACTGGGCTCCGACGGATTTCCATCCATCAATGCCATTAATCGATGATCTCGGGTGGAATACAGGTTCCGTCGTGAAGATATCGCGATATTGCTCTTCATCTGAGCCTAATCTTGACCGGCCACTTTCTTCTCCCGATCTGGAACTGTCCGATTCCTTCGCAATCACCCGGATCGCTCTTGTCGGCCGAGCCGCTGGTGTCTTAACCTGGTCGGGAGTGGTTTCGATCGGTATCGGTTTGATCCCACCTCGACCTTGGGTTCGTTCTCGACTTTTGGATCGTTGTAACGTTCTCATGGTCAGTTCCAATTCTTCCGCGTTACTTATGCGAAGTAGAGTTAGCTGATCGGCCAAATCTCGGTTGTTCGAAGTGCCGATAAAGTGTTCCACATGTTCGCGAGCCATATTCGCGTGCCGTGGATCCTTGATCGGCATTTTAGCTCGCAGACTAGCGACATTAAACCGGTGTAAGTATTCAATCGGTGTTTCATCGGATCTTTTCTTCATATGGTAATATTGTCTCGCGACAGATACCCCTGAGCTGTAATATTGCTCCTCAAATTCTTTACACAGTGAGACCACTTTAGACGTACTTCTCGGCTTAACCGCTTTATCCAGTTCTTGGCCGAGCCCTTCATCAGATCAGGGGAAATCAAACATCTTTCATCTTCCGGTGTTTTATCTCTCAAAAAGGCTGATTTCGTCCGACGCAGCCAGGCTCTCGCCTGATCACCATCCACATCTTTGCCGGTAAACTCTTTTAATTCAGAGATGACCGACATTCGGACTCGAGTGATTGTTCCAGAATCACTATCAAATGCTTGCGCAGAGGCCATATTTGCCTTGCGAGGCATCTCCATATCCAAATCGTCCGGATCAAAGTGTTGACTGATCCCGCCATCTGATTCCATATCCACGTCACTACGTGGGGGTGATTTATGGAATCGGTCTTGATGGCGGGTTTGGCATATCGATCGGACAATTCCGGCTGATCGAACTGATTCCATATAGGTTTTTTAATCGGTTTAGTCGTCGATTGATTCATTTTCGGTCTCGATTGCTATGGTTGCCCTTGTCCAGGTGTACACTGAGGTAATCCATGTTGTTCGCCTACGAACGGTTCATCATAGTCGTAAACATGGTTCTCATTTGTTCCGGAACTTTCGGTATGCTGGTAGGGTTATTGTTGGGGGTCAGATTGTTTTGTGCGATTTCTTGAGCATCTTCGAGACTGTCTTCTGACCTGACTCGGCCCGGTTCAGGCTTTCTTTTCCTGTTCTGCGACTCGATCTTGGCGTCGGTCTGTTTGATTCCCTTGGGGCCCAATGTCATACGCGTCACTCCGACCGTGGAGTCAGTAGAATCCGCTCCGGACCGTGATGATGATTGATATATCGATTCGATATCCATAGGATATTCAAACCAACTGTGATCGGTGTGAAGGATCAGCCGGCGGCGACTGGACCACGGGGTTCGCCCCGAGCAACGAGGCAAGGTGTTCGTACAGCGTTATCATAGCCTATCAGATCGTCCCTTGGTCAAGATCGAACAGCATATTCGCGTCGAACGCACCAGTAGTGAAACCAACTTCGTCGATCTGGACCAAGAGATTTCTGATCAGATCGAGTTGGCTACCTGTGATAACCGGCCTAGTCGCTCGACCTTCAAGCTTCCCGATGATCTTGGGTTTTATGATCTTCATCACCCAGTTGGTAGCTAGGAATTTGTGAAACACCTGAAGGTAAAACAAGCGTTCTACATCCTGAACCGTGTTTTTTTCGGCTGGTTCGGTCTTCTTTTCATCTTCTTCGAACATCTTCCGTTTAGGTTTCACATATTTTTGAGGTGGGTCATAGCGATCTACCCCCATGTCTTTTTAAAAAAAATTCAATTTTTTTATGCATAGGATCGAGGTCAGCGCCCCAAACCTGTCCCGGGTTACAGTTAATTTTACTATAACTTAGATCGGCTCCGATCGGAGACTTGTGGGGAGTTATTTCATCTTTAACTTCGACCTGGAACATCACCGGACCAGGTCTACCATCGCTTCCTTTAAATTTAGACAGCATCGGAGGCGATACGCCTTCCTCCAATGCACCCGAAAAAGTTTCCTCCACTTTGATTGACACATATTTTTCATCTTCAAAGGAATCACGGTGATATCCTGAGTCACCAAGTGATCCGGGCACGCGCACCATTGTGGTGGAGCCGATTTCCAAATCCAGAACGGAAGTCTTGGATTTTACCCACTAGCCCGGACGATCAACTATCGGAGGGGGTACTCCGTTGATCCGGATCGGCATCAGGATCGGATGAATCATCACTATGATGACTGATCCGATCCGCCCGGTCTTGTGACCGGTCGTCATGTACGATAGAATCCATATTTAACTTCATCTCACCTTGTGTACCCATTGATCTTCGGTGGTTACACTCACTCAGGTGGACACTAGATGAGAAGGATGATTCGAATCAGGTCGGAGGGGATGACCCTCTCGAGACGAGGGTGTTCTTGGGTGGGAATCTTCACCGGAGAACGAGTTAGTGTCGATACTTAGTTAAAGTATCTAAAGGCACTGATTGGGAAACTTCGTCCGATCAGGCCAGCCAATAAAACGAGAGATAACGAGAAACCACGAAAACCACGATAAAACCACGATCTTCCACAGTAAACCACAAACGTTATCTCCACGAAACCTTTCCAATTAATAAAACGTGTTCAAAACACGTGCGCGCAAGGGGTTGAGGGTTGAAAACCTAAACAAATCCCGTCGGGGGCTTTCCGGTAAGCCAAAATGCATCTATGCGCGTCTTAACCGGGAATTAAGTTGAGCTACAGGAGCCCAGCTAACGCTGTGCTTCCAATGACCGCGACACGTGGCGGAGCGACTCTTTTTAGGGGGTAAATTCAAACCTGTTATTATATATATATCTAAAACCTAGTGTATTATACACCAACTAATATGACCCACCTCATGTTTCAATCTTGCCCATCTCGTCACAAAGTTGTTCCAGTACACCATAAATCAATTTTTCAATGCATCTTCAACCTGATCCGTACCACTTTTGGACCGATTCCCATCAGGCTCTCCGGCGATCTTCAACCAACCTGATTCTTCGAGAATCAGCTTAGAACCAGCTCGGGATCGGTCTCTCAGGAATTGTTCGCCTAATTCCAACCCAATCGTGGCTGAAACTCCTTCTCTTTCAACACCTGGAAGCTGATTCGGGGCTGATCCAAACCGGTTCATGACCGGCACTGGAATCAGGGCGAATCAGCCCCGGATCACTTCGAAACACCTCAGGATCACCAAAACATCAACATCTCCCGCTCGCTCAACCCTATCTTCGACCTCCATTGTATGTTAAACCGCAAGGTTGAGCCCAAATCAGTACTCCTCTTGGAGTTGGATCCGATCTGATCTCTTAATGCTGATTCGGAGCAAGTTCGTTGACCATTGTCGCTTATTCCAGTCGGTAAGGCTCATACAGCTCGCCATTTCACGCGTCATGCTCTGTCATACACTTGATCTTCACATCCTAAGGCGGACCAAATTATTCGGCCGGTCAACCAGGATCCCCATATATCATCAACCCAAAACACTTGGATCGGCCATGATCCACTCCAATGACCGGGTTTTGCCGTGACTGATATACCAAACTGTCTCTAGTACCGCTCATCATATGTAGTTTGGTCGATCCGGTTTCGCACGCTCACACGAACCCAGTCCAGCATCTGGGTATTCACATCCGATCGTGATACTCGCTGGTTCATTAGTCTCTGGGACAGGGCGGGACAACGGCATCATCTTATTTTCTCCACATTTTACGATAACCCGTATACAATCCTGAAAAGAACCACCCTGTCCCATCCATCAACGGTTCCGTCTTGATGGGTGTTCCAACAGCCACCAATCAACAGCCATGTGTGGACCACTTATTTCTGATTTTGTTGAATCACTCTACCACAGCCGCCCCTGAGACTAACTGCAGCCGCGCAACGACTGTCGTTCGACTCACTCACAACAAAATTTTCCACTCGGCGATCATGTCTGATTCAGTTCAACCTCCTGGTTCTCTTCCGGCCTCTTCGACTGCTTCTCCAGACAGTATCTTGCCCCTAGGATCAAGTTCGTCTTTTATACATCTTCCAACTACCGTAACTTCTTCGACCTCGACTTCCACGACCACCACGATCGCGACCAGCTTCCTATCTCCGGCAACGGCTTTAGCTTCCTATCGTCCGCCCCTGAGTTTCACCACCTGGTCCCTTCCGATCCGTTCTTTTAGTTATCTGGAGCAACTGGCACTCTTGGTGGACACGGACCGGTTCACTCTCGTTGGGTTCGGCGGACACCAGCCGACTGCGGCTGGGCCTTCGGGGCGCGATTCCTGAGTTGGCGTCCTTATGCGAACCAACCGGACACTTCGTGCTGAACTGTTCGATGAGCAAGTTACGATAGATCGCTTGGAATGCGGATCTGCGGCGGTCACTACCATCGCCTTGGTTATGACAGACTTTGACATATCACCTTGTGTACCCATCTGCACCGGCAGTTAAACTGGCTCAGTGCACTCTTGAGCGAAGGGTCAAAGTGCCTGGTAAGGGCAGCGGAACGAGGGTTAGGAATAGGGTCAATCCTGGGTGGAAAACTTTACGGGAGGCGGTTATACTTGACTTCAGTATCCCGCAGATACTGACCCGAGGTTACTCAATCGGTTAGCACAACCAAAGAAAAAAGAAAAATGGGGGGGTAATCCAATCTTATGCGAACGGACTTGAATTACAAAGAGATCTCCACACTCTTCCACAGTCATCCCAAACTTCACCTTCCCCTCCAATACAATTAAACTGTGCTCCAGACACGGGCGATCTGAGTGAGTGTATGACTCCCGGTCAGGGGTTTTCCAGTGAGTCTTCAGTGACCTACCCCGTGTAAACCGATAACATTTAGAGGGACTTAGCTAGCTGATGAGTTATGTTAAGAAAGAGAAACGTATGCTGATTTTATCCCTACAATCCATTATGAACCTTAGTGTACCCTATGCCAAATATGGTGACCTACCTGTATCTTCAATATCTTCTTTCTTGCACCTGATTGGCTAACAATGTCCCGTCCAGGTTAATACGGTAATCTAGCCCTACCAGGTATCATCGGAGGACACTTGACCGGTTGCACTATTGACGACATTCGTAAGAAGACAAACCGCTTTGGTCTGCACGTACCGGCCTAAGGACATCATTGCTGTCCTGAGCTGGCACTCGCCAGGCCATGCTGACCCAGCTACCAGACTCTAGCCGTTCTGCACCCTTCCGACATCTTTCCGTGTAACCATGATATTCTTCAGTGCTACCTCCTTTCTGCAGGGACTCACTGTCTTCTTCTTTGTATATCTAACTCAGGGAAGCTACTCCGGTTAGCAGTTTTGACCAATCAAAGGATGAGCTGATGTGGGAAAATGATTCAACAACATTAGAAATAAGTGGTCCACACATGGCTGTTGATTGGTGGCTGTGGGAACACCCATCAAGATGGAACCGTTGATGGATGGGACAGGGTGGTTCTATTCAGGATTGCATACGGGTTATCGTAAAATGTGGAGAAAATAAGATGATGCCGTTGTCCCGCCCTGTCCCAGAGACTAACGAACCAGCGAGTATCACGATCGGATGTGAATACCCAGATGCTGGACTGGGTTCGTGTGAGCGTGCGAAACCGGATCGACCAAACTACATATGATGAGCGGTACTAGAGACAGTTTGGTATATCAGTCACGGCAAAACCCGGTCATTGGAGTGGATCATGGCCAATCCAAGTGTTTTGGGTTGATGAGATATGGGGATCCTGGTTGACCGGCCGAATAATTTGGTCCGCCTTAGGATGTGAAGATCAAGTGTATGACAGAGCATGACGCGTGAAATGGCGAGCTGTATGAGCCTTACCGACTGGAATAAGCGACAATGGTCAACGAACTTGCTCCGAATCAGCATTAAGAGATCAGATCGGATCCAACTCCAAGAGGAGTGCTGATTTGGGCTCAACCTTGCTGTTTAACATACAATGCAGGGTTGAGCTATCGAGGGATGTTGATGTTTTGGTGATCCTGAGGTGTTTCGAAGTGATCCGGGGCTGATTCGCCCTGATTCCCGTGCCGGTCATGAACCGGTTTGGATCATCCCCGAATCAGCTTCCAGGTGTTGAGAGAGAACGAGTTTCAGCCAAGATCGGGTTTGAATTAGGCGAACAATGCGAGATACCGATTCCGATCTGGTTCTAAGCTGATTCTCGAAGAATCAGGTTGGTTGAAGATCGCCGGAGAGCCTGATTGGGATCGGTCCAAAGTGGTACGGATAAAGTTGAAGATGCGTTGAAGATTGGTTTATGGTGGTACTGGAACAACTTTGTGACGAGATGGGCAAGATTGAAACATGAGGTGGGACACATAAGTTGGTGTATGGTACATTAGGTATTGGAAATTGCATATATAATAACAGGATTGAATTTACCCCCTAAGCAAAGAGTCGCTCCGCCACGTGTCGCGGTCATTGGGAGCACAGGGTTAACTAGGCCCCTGTAGCTCAACTTAATTCCCGGTTAAGACGCGCATAGACGCATTTTGGATTACCGGAAGGCCCCCGACGGGTTTTGTTTAGGGTTTCAACCCTCACCCCCTCACGCGCACGTGTTTAGAACACGTTATATTAATTGGAAAGGTTTCGTGGAGATAACGTTTGTGGTTTACTGTGGAAGATCGTGGTTTTATCGTGGTTTTCGTGGTTTCTCGTTATATCTCGTTTTATTGGCTGGCCTGATCGGACGAAGTTTCCCGATCAGCACCTTTAGATACTTTAACTAAGTATCGACCCTAACTTGTTCTGAAACCCCGTCTCGAGAAGGTCATCTTCTCCGACCTGATTCGAATCATCCTTCTCATCTAGAGTCCACCTGAGTGAGTGTAACCACCGAAGATCAATGGGTACAAAAGGTGAGATGAAGTTAAATAAGGATTCTATCGTACATAACGACGGTCACAAGACCGGGAGGATCGGATCAGTCATCATAGTGATGACTCATCCGATCCTGATGCCGATCAGGATCAACGGAGTAGTTGGTCGTCCGGGCCAGTGGGTATCTGGATTCCACCCAAAACTTCCGTTCTGGATTTGGAAATCGGCTCCACCACACTGATCAATCAGCCGCCAGTTGATTTATTCTGGAACCGCTTCACCACAAAGCCTGCACGACCCGCAAACCCCAAAAAGTCACTCTCGTCCAGCTCGACACTATATATGGACTTCCTCTTTGGTTTTCGCAAGACAATAGTCGGATACAGGTATCCTGGTCTTTTATACCGTTCCAGCAAGATGAGCCATCTTGCTACAGCTCCGGGCATATCACTGCCACGCATGCAGCGCGGATATTTGTCGACACGGTATTTCGTTTGCACGGAATACCGGAAAACATAATTTCGGATAGAGATCCGAGATTTACAGTTTTTTTACAAAAAAGTTCTCACTGCTTGACACGCAGTGGAGATTCCAACTGCGGATCATCCGGAAACGAATGGGCAAACTGAACGCGTCAACTGCGTTTTGGGTGACATTGTGTGCTCATATGGAATGCATTTTAGCGCTTGGGTGACTACCTGTCAGTCACCGAGTTTGGATAATCAATTCGGGGCAATTCGGGGCATGCTTCAACCGAACAAACGTCACCCTACGTGAATAGTATACGGTATCCTCGTGCCCAGATTTACTTGACACCCCAATTCTTAGTGGGGAAGGGATCTCCTCAGCTGTGTCCGTACATTCTTAAATACACAGACAAGAGTTTGTAAAAATATACAGGGAGAATATCGGAAGTTTTAAATAAAAATCTCTCTCACTATTGATAAATAACTTTGTCATTCCTGCGTAGTATTAAAAAAAAGTATGATAGTACTTTGTATTAAGACCTTGCAGACGATAGCAACGCTTTTATCGGTCAAACCAGATTTTTCAGCGTCGACAGACCTTTTCGGTAAACCCATCGGGCTATCACGAATTGCTCCGTCTTTACGTTCAGGTTAAGTTTTAGCGGAGCAGAAAGGCAAAAAACGTACTGTAAAGGAACTCGCCACAAAAACGTACTTTGTATTATAATTTCAGTATCAGTTTCTATTTATCAGTATTTACGGCACAATGACCACGATGCGTCCTTGTGCCGCTGCTGCATTGAAACTAGACAGCGCCTCGAACCAAGAAGAAAATCATTCGTTTTGCGCGGGAGAAAAGGGTGAAGAATTATATGTCGGGTGTGTTTTTCTTGGTCTTATTGCGTGTTTCTGTTGATTCATATAAGCTGATTTCATGTTTTTAACAGGGAGGACGGACTCATTTCCGTTTTAAATGTCGATGACAAGTGCCATCTGGACAAACTCAAGGGACTTCTAGAGCATCGAGAAAATGTAAGAAATAAAGAGTCAGCTGCTGCTGCTACTGTTATCTAATCTCTTGCCTTTTACGACAAGGAATTGCGACAAGCAGCGGAATATGGTCTGGGACTGTTAGAGGCGAATGAAGAGTTGCAGATGCAAGTAGCAACATTGAAAATTCAGTTGGAAACTGAGACGGAGGAACTCTCGGTGGAGGGAAACACGTGGCAACGACGTACTGAGCACGCAAAGCAGGAAACAGCCCAGTGGAAGCGCAAATTTACGTCTTTGGCAGAGGAAAAAGCAAATTTAGCGGAGAAATTTCAGCATTTTGTCGACCACTGTCAATGTCGTGTCCAGGAGGATCCTGACAATGTGACTAAAAACAGTGGGAATATGGTTTTTGATTATCAAAACACCATCACACAGCTTGAGACAGAGCTGCACAAAGCTCAAGCTGCTGAGCGTTTGACCGAAGCAGAGCTACTGTCGTTAAGGCAGTGGAAAGCGATGGCAGAACAACAGCAACATGAGGAGCTCGAGTGCAAAGATTTGGCTGTACAAGCCGAGGCTTCGCATTGGAAGAAAGTCGAGCAAGAGTTAATTGCTAGTCAACGTGCCATGATTGAAGTGAAACATGAGAACGATGCATTGCGCAACGATGCCCAGAAGCACGTAGAAGAACTGCACGCGTTGAAAAAGCAGCTTTGTGCGGCAGAAGAAACGATAGGCGATATCCAAGTGCAGAGCAATGAACTCAGTGAAAAGCTGCTATCGTCCGAATCGCGGTGTAAACGACTTCAACGGGAACTTGAGCTACTTGATCACGTTTCGTATTTCTCACAAGCAATCCTTGACCGTGACGACAAAGAAAGTGACGAAGAAGATGAAGTCAGTCAAGTGAAGGATGTTCGAGCTGACAAAGATGAGGGCAACAATAGAGAAGATGAGAGTGTTGCAAGTGACGCAAGAACTCCTTCTCCATTAAAAATAAAGCGGCGATCTCTTCTCGAAGCTGGAGTACCACTTTCAAATCTGTATGATGACGCCCTCAATGTGCAAACTTCAGAGCCGGAAAAGGAAACCCAAAAGAAGTTACATCACTACTTCCACCTGACGGCGCTGAGCATCATTCACGAAAACAATCTGCACGAACGCTGTTTCAACTCGTCCAGCCGCCTTACGATCGATATGTGGTATCGTGAAATCATAGCAAAGGAGATCCCGTTCCTTAGGTGGCACTCGTGGCTCATCAATCGTATCAGTGAGGTGGCTGCCTCGGTACAAGATGAAGATAACACTGTAAAGAAACGGACCTTATCGTCGAGTTTTAGTGGCACCTTCCACGGGTTTTCTCTTCGAAGACCCACTCGAGGTGGCAATGCCAAGTCATCCAAGAATGCTCTTCCTTCCCCTCCTACTGCTTCGTCTTCACCAGCGTCGTCACCGATTGCTCGCGTTCCGTTCAACGTGGCAAAAGCATTTTTTCGGTTATTACGAAAGAGGACACAGGGAGGTGTCAACGCTACCCCAGTTGATGGACCTACTACAGAAGTGTCGTCACCTGTTGGATAAATAATCTTGATGTATTGTACATACACCACTATTGCTAAAATGAGATCAAGAGCTTTAGCTTTATGGGATGACCAAAACTGGTTGTTTTATAGGTAGATTTTGCATACGGAAGTGAATAATATTACGTTAGTCCGGCAAGGATTGAAATGATGAGTCCTACGCCTATAAATGCGGCAAGTCGAGCGAATTGATTGGGCAAGTGGTTGAGTTTTTCCAGTCGAAAGTCCTCGCTGATATCCTTGAGTTTAAGCATGGTCACGAGCAGCAAAAAGTTCCCTAAATGACCCATTACAACACCCACCACAAGCACGAGACCATAGAACGACACCATCAACAGCAAGAACCCCTGAAAACTAAACTGGTGTCCTAATCTCAGTGCCAGTGACGTGTCAGAACGCTCCATGCGTCGTGCGAATGGCGCGTCTTGTGCACTTTCAAGAACTAGATATGCCCAGGCAATGAGCATGACAAGATATGCGTAGAACACAACAGCCCATGGTACTTCTTGAATCAGGTAAAAAGACGTGCCAATCATAGCGATAGGTCCAATAGCCCACGCCGCTACAGTTTCCTCCAGCCCAACGATTGAAAATGATTTTTCACCGTATCGACAGTACATCCATTGCCAATGTGGCGAGCGACACGATTGTCCCCGTAACTTGAATTGGTTTGTCACAAATGATATGCGCTGAGATTAACAGAGTCAACTGAAGGCTGTAAAAGAGATATGACCAACGTCGAACTTGAGTCAACGATAGCAAACTACGAATCACGAATGGAACATTCATTAAACAATTAGAGTAACTACATACGTAGGAGATATAAAGTGCGGTTAATCGATGAATGTACGCACTTGAGAACGACTTTAGCTCCCGCTTCTCTTGGCTGCAAAGTGCGCTGGAAGTTGGTATAGATCGCGTTAAGATTACCCAACAATTGCGTCAACAGAGCACAGCTAAGAATGGCAAAAACGTCCAGTTGAAGGAAAGAGACACCATGAGACTTGTGTAAAAGACTTGTGGCGATCAGCACCGGACACGCAGAGGCAAACAGTGTGCAGGGGCGCAGGGAACTGCGAACACTTTTGCCAAATTCCATTTCCTAAGATATTGTTTTGATCAAAATAGACAAAAATAGGCTTTTACGGTACAAACTGCCACGTCAACTACATTACAGTGGTTAGCCAAATTTCGGTACAGTGAGGCGAAAAAAGAATCCTACGGACTGAGGACATCATCCCCCCTTGCTCCACAACTACAGCGCCATATACATCACGTCTAGCCGCCTCATTCTTCGAATCAAGTGAAATAGGTAGAAATAATGGACAAGGCACTGTTAACCCGCGCTACGAGTAAAGAGGATACGCCGACGCCTGGCTACTTGTATGGCGAGATCGCGCGTATGACACAACATAGTTATGAAACGTGCATCAAAGTTCAGGATTTTTTGATCTCGCGCGTTAAAAATAAGCACCACACGGTCAAATACAAGGCGCTTCAGGTCATCAAGCACGTGTGTCGCGAAGGCCGCGTGGATTTTAAGCGCGAGATGCAAAAGCACATTCCTACCATAAAAGAGTGTTTGCGTACGTGTTGCCTTGTTTTTGATACGTATTTTGGATATGTTTGCATGTTTAACTTGTTGTGTATTTTTTCTGAATGAGTAGAAGTTCGAGGCGTGCCAGACCCACTCAAAGGTGATGAGTATTACCGACGTGTACGTGAATCGGCAAAGGATTGTCTTGATGCTATTTACGACACGGATAATGCGCCTGGACTTAGTGGTTTGGGAATGTCAGCTCGTATTCAGGGCGTTGGGGTAAATCCAAATGAAACTAGTGGCGGTAGCTCCGGCTGGAGGGGCCCCAAAAGATGGGGAAACAAAAACTCTAACGATAACGCATTACCACCACCACCAATGTCTGGCCCACCTATGGGTGGATACAACAGCACTGCACCCCCTCCGGGAGCTCCGTACGGATACCCAACAGATCCGAATCAGAACAGCTATGGAGCTCCTCACCCTTACGGTCAATCACAGCCTTATCAACCTGAATATCCTCAGCAAGCACCGTATGGTGGTGCCCCCAATCCGCCTTACGGAGGTGTCCCACACATGAACCAGTATGGAGGTGCTCCACCTCCATTCCATGATCAAAAGTTGTCGGGTATAGGCAACCCCATGTATCAAGATCCACGCGGTAAGAAAGTACAGTGGTTCTTTAGAAAAGTATTTCCTGACGTGCTGTATTGAACAGCTGATGAAAAAGGATTTTTTAAAGGCCTGAAGGAGAAAGTGGCGTCCAAGTACTCCAAGTCAGAGAAACCAACGTTTGGTGGAGGCCCGCCTGGTTCAGCGAATCCTCCCGAGGGATGGAGCTTTGCCACAAATCGTGGTCCCACCAGCGGAAACTACGGTCCGACGCCATATAATCCAGAAGAGTCATACCGCCCGACTGGGTACACGGGAGGGGGTTACCGTCCTGGTTCTTATGGCCAAGACCCACGTGAATCTGCGAGCTCGCAACTTCGTGAGAAATCCTATGGTACGTTAGGCGTTTGAGATTGCTTACAAGCGGAAGCTGATTGATAGGTTTATCCTTGGCATGAATGTTTACATAGATGGCGACCGCAAGAAGGGTCGGGTTGGTGGTGCCTGGACAGATGCTGATGCCTCAGCACCTCACAGCAGCTCCTCCGGAATGACGCAGAACAGTGGCCAAGAGAATCGGACACAGAGCCACGGTGGCAGTACACGTGACACTCGCTCATTCTCGCGAACCTCGGATTACGATTACGACGATCACAAGCCACGTGAGCCTTCCAATGGCCCAAGGCCATTCCCACAGGCACCAGTTCCTACAGGTCAGACGTCAGGTGCACAATCCGATGGCTCTTACGAGCGAAATCTTGTCACAGCTCTGTGCGCCCCTGGTGGTATGCGTGCCATACCCCCCAAGGACAAAATGGATGCGTTCTTGAAAAGCGCGATTACACTGGAAGCGGAAATTGTTGGTCCAATTTTGGAGGACTGTCTATCAGACGATCAATGGACGGTACGATTCCTTCATTTGCTGATAAAGCAATAATTGCGGTCTAACTTTGATAATCATGATCCAAACCAGGTTGTTTCCAAGGCACTGGCTACGATCGATGCTTTGCTCAAGACTGATGGCTGCGAGGAGTTTGAAGACTATTTTGCTGAAAATTCCAGTGAAATCGAATCCTGTGCCAAGTCGGACAAGGCTGCTGTGCGGGACCGCGCTGTCAAAATTCTGCATTATTTGGGAATATCTTCGGAACAAGAGGCATCAACGGCCAGTCGCGAGTCCAACAAGCCGAAAAACAAAACTCCTAATCACACCAAACATCCAGCTACAGGTGAGGCTGATTTATTAGGTGGTTTTGATGACGCTCCTTCCGCGGGCGACGAATCGCTCTTCTCCGGATTACAGACGAACGCCCCTCCTGACCACTCAACGCAGGACTCGTTGCATTCCAATTCAACGGCGAATGACGTGACAGATATGTTTGGAGGGCTGCACCTTCAAAGTAGTACAGCAAGCACGTCTTCTGCACCGGAGCCGTCCCAGACAACCGCTTCTGCTCCTGCTCCTGCCCAAACTCCTGCCCCGGTCTCTGTCCCTGCTACTGCAGCTCCAACTCCTTCGGCGTCGGCAAATCAAACGATGGTGCTTGACCCGCTCCTTGAGCCTGTGCCGGCGACGCCTGCGCTGAATCAGAGCTTTGGTGGCCCCATGAACATGAACATGAATATGAACATGAACATGATGAACTTTAATACACCGCACCAAATGGCGCAGATGCAGCAAATGCAGTACATGCAACAAATGCAGCAGATGCAACAGATGCAGCAGATGCAGTACATGCAAATGCAGCAGATGCAAGGCATGGGTGGTAACCCAGGCTCTCAAGTGA
The DNA here is from genome assembly GCA_001887855.2 of Sclerospora graminicola. NCBI lineage: Eukaryota > Oomycota > Peronosporomycetes > Peronosporales > Peronosporaceae > Sclerospora > Sclerospora graminicola. The sequence goes on along the minus strand of MIQA02002611.1, from coordinate 7,951 downwards.
TCGGAGCTGCAATGACCCCAACTGGTTACATTGCCAAGACAATCCAGGAGCCGACTGAGGGCCTTACGTCCGACTCAGGATTTGGCTTTATGAAGAAGACGGACGACTCTTTTAACTTTGTGAAAGATGCGATGAAGAACAGTTAAGCGACCATTCCTGTATAGTACACCCCCGATCGCCTCGACGATAGTAGAATGACTGTGGGGATTTAAAGTCATGTCTACAGGTAAGGGAACGAAGACGCCCGCTTTTTAAGCATGTTATACTGGCCCGCCAACGTTGATGAATGAATACGTAGAAGAGTTTGGAAAAAACAGCTTGTGCAAGCTCTGGTTTGTACTTAGCAGACTTCGACTTGACCGGGCAGTCACGGATACTAGTAATCCCAATAATCACACCTTCCATTCACTCGCTGTCAACCTTGAGGTTTCGTCCTGCGGTTCCTTATTTTGCTCTTGATATTGACGTAGTCCGTATGTGATGCTGTCAATTGCTTCAGTTAGCCAAGTCTCTACTCTCCTCGGTGTCATTATTTTGACAACAGTTATCTTTTGCTACGAGGAGACACTCGACAAACTAGAAATGGTAAGCTGTCGTTGCTGTTCCTGTCACAAACATCAAAACTGGAAGTACTTAAGTACCTGATTACACACTTCTGATGGCTTTCCCTTCTCAAAGCACATGTGTTCGATCACTTCAAGTCATCATGTTAGATTGACACTTCAATTTCTTACGCACTAAAATAAAGTAATCCGCTCCCTACCTTGGACAATGCACTCAGCATGTTGCTCTTGTTCCTTCAGTAGGTTCACAAGTACAGCCACCAGTGATCCAGCTAGTCCATTCGTGACTACAAACCTTCGAAGCTCCGTCACCCCATTTGACCAGTCTTGGAGTCGTTCTTCCACCATGAATTGACTCAAACTCGACACACTCGTTAATATGAAGTCAGTGAACTCTGGATTTAGCTCTTCATCAAAAGATGCATCTCTAGGCTCCTGCAAAAGTAAAGTCGACGTGTTGGGAGGTTGGAATAAATGTGTGCCGCTGCTACGCTTCATGAAATAAGTGGCCAATGCAAAGCGCATGACGTTGCTGGTCAACTCCATATTGTGCCAAAATTGAGAATGAATGTCACTTCAACTTCGATTAAAATGCGGTGCATGCTAATTGTCATACCAAAGAAGTATATTTTTTTACCACATAAGTACTTGGTTTCTATTCATAGAAGCAGTATACCCCGGAGCATTCGAGCGAGGGTTTGCGCAACGCCGCATTCGACTTCTTCAGTCGTCACTTTCCCGCACAAAGCTTTTTGACCACCCCGAGCGACGTCTGTAAGTGCCGGTCGCTGGCAAGCCACTGGTTGAATGAATACCCAATGAAAACTCGTGAAGGAGAAGCAAGTCGAGGAAAAGACGCAAAGCCTCGCGAGATGTCGCCGAGAAGTCTACCAACCTATTGCCTTTATTCATAATCTGATAACGGCGGGCAGCTACACACAAGGTGTCGATCACCGTGCACATTGTCGACACGACCAACGGACGGCCAAAACGTCTTATTCTTGCCTCCCTGGTGCCAAGGGGCAGGGAACGCACCCTGCTCACGAGTATATTTGCGGTCCCACACTGCCGCTGCGACCTGGTCAACCGTGTGCGGTGCGTGCTTGAGCGGCGAATCTTCCACAGCAATTGCACCAGTAGCAACGTCCTCAATTTCGCGTCGAATGATGGCAAGGGCCTCGCAGAATCGGTCCATCTCAGCCTTACTTTCACTTTCTGTCGGCTCAATCATGAGTGTGCCGGGCACAGGCCACGACATGGTCGGACTGTGGAAACCAAAGTCTTGTAAGCGCTTCGCCACATCCTCCTCCACAATACCAAACTCCTTGAATGGGCGCATGTCGATGATGAACTCGTGCGCACAAGTACCGTTAGCACTGCGAAAGACCACCTCGTAGTGTTTTTCGAGCTTTTTCGCCATGTAGTTTGCGTTCAAAATTGCCACAGACGTCGCTTGCTTCAGTCCATCCTCACCAAGCATGTTAATGTACATCCAGGGGATCGGTAGAATACCAGCGCTACCGAACGGCGATCCGCTTACAGCCGACTCTGTTTTCTTTACCGTGTGCTCGCCCTCACCTCCAGTAGGCATCACCGAGTGTCCAGGTAAGAATGGAGCCAAATGGGCAGCCACACCGATGGAACCAACACCAGGGCCACCACCACCGTGAGGAATGCAGAAAGTCTTGTGAAGGTTCAGATGGCACACGTCAGCACCGATCCCACCCGGGTGGCAGAGCGCCACCTGAGCATTCATATTGGCGCCATCCATGTAGACCTGAGCTCCGTGTGAGTGAATAAGGTCCATCATGTCCTTGATACCGGGTTCAAATACACCAAATGTGGAAGGATAAGTGATCATGAAGGCACTTAGATTGTCCGAGTGCTCTGCCGCCTTAGCAGCCAAGTCCTCCCGATCCACGTTACCATTTTCATCAGACTTTACAACCACAACTTTCATGCCCGCCATTACAGCACTCGCAGGATTCGTACCGTGGGCAGACACTGGGATGAGACACACGTTACGGTGTCCTTGGCCAATTGACCGCTGATAGTTGCGAATCGTCAACAGACCGGCGTACTCACCCTGTGCGCCACTCTGCGGCTGTGTTGATACGGCGCTAAAGCCTGTAATAACAGCAAGTGAGTGGTTCAGTGATTCGATCAGCTCCCGGTAACCGGCACTTTGGTCTTCAGGAACGAAGGGGTGGACGTTCGTGAACTCGGGCCACGAGACGGGGGCCAACTCAGACACGGCGTTGAGTTTCATTGTGCAGCTACCTAACGAGATCATGGAACGGTTAAGAGCCAGGTCTTTGTCCTCCAGTTGTTTCAAGTACCGAGTAAGCTCCGTCTCGGAACGGTACTTGTGGAAGATGCTATGAGTTAAATACGGCGTCGAACGGCGCAATCCATCGGGAATGCTCTTTTGCTGAATCTCTTGCACGCGGGGTCCAAGAGCCTTGCTCCAGTTCGAGGATACATCATTTTGAGTGGCACCAAACGCCAGCAATAGGTTCTGCAAGTCCATTAGGTTCACGCTTTCACCCATTGAAACACCAACACGCGTTTCATCAATAACGCGTACGTTGACTCCACGTTTAGTGGCTGCAGCAGCTACTTTAGAAGCCGATTTGCCCGACTTGGACACATCAATCTCGAGAGTATCAAAGAATGCTTCGTTCACCACCTGGCACTGTGTAAACTTTTCCAATCCAGCGGCGAGCGTCGCAGCGAACAAGTTCGCACGAGAAGCAATTTTTTGTAGACCCTGAGGACCATGGTAGATGGCGTACGCGGCCGCCATATTAGCCAACAATGCTTGAGCTGTACAAATATTGCTCGTAGCCTTGTCACGACGAATGTGTTGCTCTCGGGTCTGCATGGCCATACGTACGGCAGGTTCTCCACGAGAGTCGACCGATACGCCGATTATACGTCCAGGAATCTTGCGGTGATACTTCTTCGTTGTCGCCAAGAACGCAGCATGAGGTCCACCGAACATCATGGGGACACCAAACCGCTGAGCTGAACCCAGAGCAATGTCAGCACCCCACTCTCCTGGAGGCGTCAGCTGTGTCAGACTCAGTGGATCGGTCGCAACAGCCACAACAAGCTTCGACTTGTGTGCTTTTTTCACAAAGTCACGGTAATCATTGACTGCACCGAATGTCGTTGGATACTGCAAGAGCACACCACTGTATCCCTGATCTTGCAAGTCTAGATCGGATGTCGGGTCACCAACTACGAGTTCAATTCCAACATTTTCAGCTCGAGTTTGCATCATGCCAATGGTCTGCGGGTGAGCATCTTTGTCAACGAAGAACTTGGAGCGTTTCCCGTTAAAGTTACCATGAGCCAGAGCCATTGCCTCTGCAGCAGCTGTGGCTTCGTCGAGCAGCGAAGCATTGGCGTATTCAAGACCCGTAAGCTCGAGGATCATGGTCTGGAAATTTAGCAGCATTTCAAGACGACCTTGGGATACTTCAGCCTGGTACGGCGTATAAGACGTATACCATCCTGGATTTTCCAAGATGTGGCGTTGAATAGGTGCAGGGGTTAACGTGTCGCTGAAGCCCATGCCAATGAACGACTTGTGGGTCTGGTTCTTTTCCGCCATCGATTTAAGTTTCGCCAGTGCCTCGCTCTCGCTCAGAGGAGGCGGCAGATTAAGCGGCTTCGTCAGACGAATCTCTTCTGGAACAGTGGCAGCGACAAGTGCTTCAATGCTGTCAAAACCCACAGTTTCCAGCATGGCCTGACGGTCCTTTTCGGATGACACGCCAAGATGACGATGCAAGAACGCGTCAGTTGGTGCGTAAGACGAACTACTGACTGACGTAGCCATCGCTCGTGCAGCTACAGCACGAAGTAAAGTGACGCGACGAACAGACAAGACGCGCTGAAGTAGCATAGTGGACAAAGCGAGAGAAGATGTTTGCACCACGGTGCAATTACGTAAGTGGTCGAAAACGTTGTATCAGTGGAGTGACGGACAGCGTGCACTCTTCGGCATCCAATCGTAGCGATCATGAGAATTCCTCAAGTGAACGCTAAGTGGTGGAAAAAGAGAACACGTGCGACTGAGATTGGCTATTAACCTTTAAAGTCATATCAGCCAATCGGATAAGTTGGCGCGTAGGGTTGCCAGCCTTCATCGTCGTTCCTAGTTGTTCTTTCCAACATAATTGTGCTTTAATACCGTCTCTTCGTCAAATATAACGGCATTTGCATTAAACATTATATTGTCTTGAATGTTTGCCTTCCAAATCTTGGCACATTGTGAACCTGTGTCGTCACCATTGCACCCAAATTGCCCGAACGGCAACAACAACCACTAACGCAAAAATAAAGACGAATACATCGTCCAACGCCTTTTGTCCTTTCACCAGAAAATCTGTTCATGACACAAACGCTCCATCGATTAGAATTTTCCTGACGTTTAACTTGTCTTCCGAAATAAGCCTACCTTTCAACACTGGGCGATTAGACAATGCCATATTGGCCAAGAAGCCCAAGTCCTTCTCTTGCGGATTCTTTACATTCGGCAGATTCAGTGCTTTAAGCATAGCCTTCGTCCCCATGGACACAATAAATCTCACAAAAAATACACTGAACACAATAGGTGGTTGTGCCATCAACGAAGAGATTAAGAATCCCAGATCCGCCACATTCGGTATCCAGCCAGCTTCACTTCTTTCCGCCGATGCACCTAGTGCCTCTATCTTGAGCAGTTGTGTCAGTGAAAGCTCCAGCTTTTCTCTCGTCTCGAGTAGCATGTGTTCCCGTCCTAGCTGCTGTCTTATGGACTCCACTGAAATCCCTTTAGTAATCAGATTCTGGTACGTCAGGAAAATCTGGTCATTTTCAATCAAGTCTGCGAAGAGAGAGCTCAAGTCTACGTGCACACCACAGTAAACTGCTGCCGCCACAATAAGGAGCAGAACGAGCTTTTCCTCCAGTGAGTAAACCCTAAACGCCGTCAAGTGGCGACTAAATGTTGGATCCACAGCAGTGCTTACGTCATCAGCTGACACCGCCTTTGTAGGAGCGTCAGTCATTTGCGTCAACTCACAACCAACATCTGCTTCCGTCCTGCAGTTCAAAATTTCCGCCACCATTCCCTCCTTCTTACGACGTCTGGCAGCTGCGTCTCGACGTCTCTGCGCTGGATCCACGCGCGTCGGGATCTGAAGCTCTTTCTGGGACTTTGTGGAAGTTGGAGGCGACTCAGAGTTTGAGTCATGAGCTAAGCTCTCGTCCAGCTGTTTTTCCATAGACGTCGCACCCAAATCATCGCAAGTCATCTTGAGCGATGATATCTGTCCATTTAATAGCTTTAGACGATTCTCGCTCCCCTGTAGTACGCGAGCCCGACGTGCCGCTCGCTTTTCCGCTGCTGACATGACCCGATGATTTTGTTTCACTTGTACCCACCGCGGTTCCCAATACCGGTAAAATCAGTATTTACGGGGCTATCTTAAAAGTACAGTAGGTAGTCTGACTATTGACTTCGAAAAGAAATAGGATCCTGAATTTTTTCTACCACTTTCACGCACGTTTTCATATATTTTTCGGCAAGTTCATAGCGCAAATAGTAAAGAAGACGCCAACCCCACTCTGTATTCTCTCACACATCAACTGAGGGCCTGCACCCGGCTTCACTTCAAAAGAGCGATCTTTTTTCTGCTTTTTCTTTTTTTATGGCGTTGGTTGCGAGACTTCTTCTGCGAATCGTTAGAATCGAGACGCGACTTACGTCATCTACGCCATCAGGCGATTCAAAGCCATCGCTAACCGTTGATGCTGACGAAAGTGGAGGCTGAGAGACAGATTTTTGCGGTTGCGTTTTCTTCTTCGCTTTCGATTCTTTATCTTCCACTGATTCGTTGGACGCAGTAGAAAGCGTCACTACCGACGCTTTTTTTCTCTGACATTTCCACTTTAAACGAGTGGGAGTCATCCAAGTTGCTCGTGATCGTCACTGTCATACCCACGACAGTCTTCGTTGGCGAAAGCTGACTTGTCAAATTCGGCTCCACAACCGTTGATCTGCTCGTAGTTGCTGTTGTGGTCATGGTGGCCTCCGCCTTGACTTCTTGAACTTTATATCTCTAAACCTCGGCCAAAAGCTCTCAACGTTTCACCTTTTTCTCCTTGCGCTCTCTTGATGGACCCTAGGCGAAATGTTAAAAGTCCGTCGAATAGGGAAACGAGGGTCAGGACTAGGGGTAGCTCCTGGGCGGAAATCTTCACCGGGGAGCAGGATTAGCAATATACTTGAAGTTTGTATTATAACTTGCGATGCTGGACGAGAATAATCGACTCGGCCAGCTAACCAAAAGATAACAAAGGAAATCCAGTCGTGATGTGCATAGGAATCCAAAATAACACTTCCACAAATCTTCCACATAGCCCAAACTACACGCCTTCCAATAGAATAAAACTGTGTTCAAAACACGGGCGCTGAGTTGAGTATACGCGACGCGGCGACTCCCGGTCAGGGGACTTCCGGTGGGTTACTTTAACCTTCCCCTGCAAACCAATAGCAGCAAGAGGGAGCCTTGTTAGCCCTCTGCTGTGAACCAATGAAAGCGACTTGCGTCTTAGAAAGCGAAACGTATTCTGATTTTTATCCCTATATCCAATACAACCTTTTCTGTAACCTACCCCAAATAGCCCGGCTGGATAGTCATGTGTCCTACCTGAAATAGCCCAGTCAGCTCCACCTGGATCTCTTTTGTGTACCGTACACCACAACCATCTGGATGCTCTTTTGTACCGTACACCAAAACCATCCGGCTCCACCTGGATGCTCTTTTGTGTACCGTACACCAAACCATCCGGCTCCGCCTGGATAGCCATCCATCTAGGCCCACTTAGCACCTGGCGTCAACTCTTCTTGAGCAGCTTAGCATCCACCTCCGCCGTCCCCTCCATCTTCCACAAAGGCCCAGCCTTCTTCAGGCAAGTACCTCCTTCAGACAATCCGCCCCTCGGTCATCCACCATCGAAGGCCGTCCGGTCCACCTCTGGCTAACCCGATTACAATTCCCTTGATTACGCTCATCTGGCTCGATTCCGTGCCTGGCACCATCCTGCCGCTAGTGAATACACCCGGCAGCTGCCAGCCTACGTCCCATGATGGCCGATCCGGGCAGCTGGCTAGGACCAACATTTCCGCCAATCAGGTGGATGCATTCACTTCTCATTTTTGCCCGTTAATTTCCAAGTCACTTCACCACATTTTGTCCTTTTTTGGCTTCTTTTATTTTATTTTCCGTAGAAACTCACTCAACTAATTTGCCGACGTCCGCAGTTGCTTCTTTTCGGGTAGAAAGCAATTGTCGCCTGTAGAAACGCAGTGAGTCGTTGTTGACGATCTTCTG
>MIQA02002609.1:0-44008 GCA_001887855.2 Sclerospora graminicola | reverse complement strand
GGATCGGTGTCAAGGGATTTTCCCCAAAGCCTGGAAAACCTTCTTTTAAGATAAGCTGTTCCGAGCACATGCCCGTTAGATCATGCAAGGCACAGTCTACAAAGCCTCCAATGAGGGTCTCGTAGTTGCCATGCAGTTTCGCATAAGCCTTTTCCAATAGCGAGACCCTGTACAAGTTTTTTTTGGTTTCTGGTTAGACGGTGGAGTCAGCGACGAGCTCAGTCTTTTGCTTTCATTCCTACCAGAGTTCATCGGGGTTATAACAGCGAGCAAAGAAAAGTTTGCCTGCTTTGGTTTCGGTAAAGCCAAACACTGGGAAGCGATCGTCAATGAGAACGTAGTGCCAGACAAAATTCTATTGAAAAAACAATCAGAAAAAGCACGAAGAAAACAACAAGGAAAAACCGGGACCCGACCTTCATGAACCTGCACACAAACAATCCATTGGCCTTGTACTGATCTTTTCGCCAAAACGTTTGGTGCAAGAGATCCCATCGAGTCGCAACTAAACTCAAGGCGCCTATGCGACGACAAAAAGCCGTTAGCGCCATGTACCACCCAACCCAACTGCGTGGTGTTTGCCATTCGTTTCGACGTACTCAGAAACCAACAATCCCCTAAATTTCCTTGCACTACATCGCCCGAGGACACGCCATCGGCAAAAAGTGTGGCATTCGAAGTGAAAACCGTGTCGATCGAGGAAAAGTTAGCCTCCTCCTCCTCATCTTGCTCTCCCTCCTGCCACAAACTACGTCAAAGGGATAAGTACCAAGGAAAAAGAAAAAGAGATCAAGCGCTGCAGGCATTACCTAGTGTCGTGTTTTCCCTTTTCGAGAGCGTAAAGAGGTCGTTCCCATCGCAATTTCTCCCGTTCAAGCAGATTTAAAACCTTCACTTGATGCACTGAACCTCCTTGAGATGGAATCTTTCCACCAGCTTTGCATAATGCTGCTGCGCCAGTCGGATCAGTCTCACAAGGTCCAAACGTTGGGTCAGTGAACAGATTCGTCACAGGATCCGTCCATGCTTTTGCAGCCCGTTTGATTCGTTCTTCTAGGAGTTGATCCGCCAACTCTAGTCCTCGAATCAAAGCTTTTCCTGCTAATCCTTTGATTTGGACGGAAAGGATGGTATCTTGTCGACTCGAGATGACATTAATCCCAAGCTTGTGAAGCTCCTCTTGCAACAACGAGACATTGCTTTCTCTGCTACGAGTCACCCCATTACCTTTCATGAGTCACCCGACGTGAGTGACTCTTGAAAATAATACCAAAAGGACATCATTCATTCACTTAGAAGACCAAGACCAAGTGAGGCTATATAACGCCTTGTTACTTAAAGGACATTATCTCGTTTATATCTAGGCACTACCTGACTCTATGTGGACACAATGGGCACAGCTTTTCGCTTATCGTCCATAAAGCTCGTCCATCTTGGCCGTTAGGTCGCGGTCCAAGCGATCCGTAAGCTCAATAATCCGTTCACTAGCGAGAGCTCGTTCTTTATCAAATATTTCCTCGAGCCGTTCGTATTCGCTACGATTGCCACGAACCTGCTGCAAAAGATATTCCCGTTGCTCTTCCGCGTACTGTTCTTCCTCCAAGACCTTAAGAAGTTGTTCATTATGCAGCTTCCGTAAGTGATTAATCACAGCAGCGCGTTTACTCTCCTCATCCTCACAGTCTGCGCCTCGCATGACTTCGTCATCGCTGTAAGGGCCATCACTATCAAGAGGGCGTCGACTCGAGGAAACTCGATGACGTCTAGCCATGCCTGGCGCACTGCGCGAACGCTGCATGGTCGCACTCGTCGGTCGCTTCCTCCTACTCGTTTCTCCAGCCTTGGACGACGCTTCTGTATCCACAGGGAGCAGTGCCGACGTCGAGGCTGCTTTTAAATGCTCGCCCATTTTCGTCACAAGATGTTGCGGGAGTGCCAACTTTTTCGTCACTTTCATCTTGTAAAAACTCTCGAGAAGCTCGTGTTTCTCTCGACTGGCTTGTTGTTTAATCTGTTGACGACGAGATAGGAGATACGCACGCTGTTCTTTCAAGTGCAGCGTCCGTTGATTGTCGTACTCGATTCGAGACAGCAAGACCGTCGTCCGATACGCGTCTTGCTTTTTCTTGCGTTCTAATGCCGTCTGAATCTCTTCCTCTCGTAGTTTCGCGTCTTGTAAACGAGCACGAATCGACGCATGCTTTTGACTCTGAATCTCTTGCGCTACCAGTGCTTTCTCCTCTCGCTTGCGTAAAATCGCCGATTGTTTCAGCCGCAATTGTGCTTCCATGCGTTCATTGGCTCGTCGACGTTCATACTCGAGTCGTCGCTCTTCTCGCTGATGAGCTTCGAGCTGCTGCTGCTTCTCCCGCTCCCGCTGTACGCGTCGTAAGTGAGCAACACGCTCTTGGTCTCGTAAACGAGCCCGTCGTTCGTCTTCCATCATGGTTAATTGCGTTTGCACATTTTCAATCATCTCCTTTTTACGCAGAGCTTTGAGACGAACGTCTTCGTCTTTTTGACGTCGCTCTTCTTCAAACGCCCGACGACGCTCTTCACTCTGTTGCTGCTTGCGAGCCGCTTCTTCGAGCTGAGCCTTGCGTTGGCAATCCTTGGCAAGCAGCACATGTGCCACTCGAGCTGTATTTCGTGCCTGCTTTTCTTGCAGCTCGAGGGCTTTCGTGTGCTTTTGATGCTCGCGCTCTTGCATCAATCGTTCCTCTCGTTCTTGCAGTTCCCTCATTTTACGCGTCGCTTCGCGCTCTTGAGCGAGCTGGTACCGCTCATTCTGCACGCGCAGTTCTTCCTGACGTCGTCGATGTTCTCTCTCACTAAGCTGTGCATCCCGCAGTCTAATCGCTGCTTCGAGTTTCGCACGCTCTTCGCGTCGAAGATTTTCTTTCTGCTTTTCTTCCGCTTGTCTTCGTGCCATCTCGAGCTCGAACCGATGCTGTTTGGCTTTTTCAAGTTCCTTGTTGCGTTTGTGCTCTTCGGCTTCTCGCTGTCGTCGCTTGCGTTCGTTTGCCAGCGCTTCGTCCCGCTGCTTTTGCATCTGCTCCTTTTGCACGCGCTCTTGTTCCAGCGCGGCCATCTTGAGCTCAAAGTTAAGCAACTGCTGTAGTTCGAGAGCTTGTCGATGTTGAATGCGCTCTAATTCCTTCTTTTCGCGCTCAAGGACTGTGAATTCTTGCTGACAAGTGTCCACAACAGCAGGCGTGAAACCGAGTCGCGCGGCCCCCACCGGTGAGCGGCACAAACTACGGGTTCGAGCGGACATTTGTCCATGCACCCCATCAACTTGAGCTTCCATTAACTCGTGACGTTGGGCACGGACATGTTGAAGCTGGAGCTGACGCTTCGTCTCGAATCGCGAGGCACGTTTGGTAATCAAGTCACGATCTTCCTCTTGTCCTCGTTTCCGGGATCGGATAAAGTACTCGAGTGGTCGTTGAATGAGCTCGAGGGGCTCGATCCCCAGCATCCGACAAGCCTGATCACACGAGATTAGTATCGATTCGAACAAGGACAAAAGGTGACGAGATGATTTGTCCTTTGTACCTCCAAAGAGCGTGGACTCGTTAGAATCGGATCAGCCATGGCATCGGTCTCATCAAAATTGTCCAAAGTGAGGGCTTCATCATCCTTGACAAGGTCTAGCCTTATTGTCCTTTTTTGAGACTCGCCCCGTGACCTCCTTGTGCCGTCGCCCTCGCCTCCCTCTTGCTCCTGAGATACCATCACAGACCAACCGTCCCCTTTTCCCGTTGTTTCTTTTGCGTGCGAGTGAGACGTGGTCGTGAAATGTTGATGCCTTGATCAGAACCAGAGCGCATCAAGTCCATTTTCGTCCCACGAGCCGTATTTATAGGCCAAGTCGAAGAAAGTGGGGCTCTCCAAGCTGACGTGAGCAGTCCAAGTCGACCTTTGAACCAACATAACGGACACCAATTTGTGGACGAGAATAGCTGGACAACGACATTGCCATGAGCTCCTCGTCCATTTTGTCGATGAAAGGTGTCGAAGGAGAAAGCCAAGTTCACGTTCCACTCTGTGCTTCGGATGAATTGGATCCTAGCTTAGGTGATAAAGCTTTCCTGCATTCCTCAGAGATGCTCAAGCATTCGCTGACATAGTTGATGTCTGTAGCTGAAGGATTTCGTGTGATCTATGATCGAGAAACGCCGTTTGAGTTGCGAATGCAGGTCTTGGACTTGTCGTTGACGTTTTTAAAAGTCTGAATAGCTAGCTCATCGTAACCCTTTGTGCTGCTCGTTCATTAGGATGAAGACAAGATGCCCCAACAAGTTGGCACTCTCGAAGCGATTAAAGTCAAGATCTTGGTGCTGGTAACAGCTTGCTTGGTATCTCCCTGCACACACACAATTCTCTCGTTTTCTAATCTCTCTTCTCAATAGGGTAGCGACACTGATATTCACATGCTTCGAGTCGAATTGTCCACTGAAAGTGACTTGTTCTTCTTGTATACGCACACGTGTGACTCGAAAAGTTTCGAGATCATGCAAGAGCAACAGAAACTCGTGGTCGACTTTGTCGATTATGCCAACGTTCTCATTCGTATGCTCAACAACTGCATCAAGGAGCCTCATAACCATCTTGCAGTGTACTTGATGCAGGCCGATGGCCGAGCACGACTTGATTTCATCCAAAACATGGAGTACAAATTCATTGAACTCTTGTCTGTCGACTTTATGCGGGCGTCAGAAGACATTACTCGGCAACACATTACCTTCCGCTATGCCTCGATGAAAGCACGGCTTCAAATGCTCCAAACACGGCTCCATGTATGCTCCCTTCTTCTTCAAAGCCTCTGTGATAGTATCTAGCTAACACTTGAACTCTTTTCGGTTTTAGGAAGTCAACAATATCGTCAAGACCAAGAATCCATCGTTATTAATGCAGGTAGGTAGACAGACCATTGCTTTTTCTACCATTGGTCAAGCGATCTCACCCAGTTGCTACTCTTGCAGCTTCAAAAGACGGATGCTTTGCCATCGCCCACGTCGTCTCGAACCCGATACCTCACACACTGACAAAAAAGCTTGCACTTCTTCTACCAAATCAATCAAATCTGCAATTGTTCTAGTGACCTTTATGCATATATATTCAAAACATTTACTATTCATGTGAGCCACGAAGGCTCATTCATGCCTTAGCTTTTACAATCCTCTTAGGCCAGTCGTCGCTTCTTTTTCGCTGACGACGATGCTGCTTCTTCTCTCTTTACTTCAGTCTTGACGGGCACTTCTGACGCCTCTTTTGTGGCAATTGGCCGTGATCGACTCCCACTCCGGGCTACACTTGGACTGCTTGGGCGTGGATTGCGTCCACTGCCAGCTCCTGTCGTACTATTGGCAGCGGCGCCCCCGCCATTCAGTTTCTTGGCCTGTTCACGACGAATCTTCTTGGTCTGGTATTCGTGGGACGGCGGGAGGTTTGTAATTGGAGGCAAACTCGTGGGATCGTCCGGTGGAAGTGGACGAACGCTAAAGTATTGCGCGCGAAGGCAGTCGGAAGCGGTCAAGCGCTGCTCGGGGTCGAGCACGAGAAGCGCTTCAATCAACTCGAGCGCACCTTTCGGGAGGATCCGCTTCCGCGCAGTCGCCTCCCGCATTAAAAACTCCCGTAGACGCCGTGGTTTTGGTTTCTCAGGCACAAACGAGCTGCTGTGGGTGAGGAACTTGTAGTCAGGCCACGATCGGTCGTTGGCGTCCCACAAATGTCAAAAATCTTGGTAATTTGCTCGAGTTCCGTCTTGCCTTGAAAAATCGGGTGCCCAATGTACAGCTCGGCGAAAACGCAGCCAATACTCCACATATCAATGCTAGCATCGTAGCTTGTGGCACCCAGCAAGAGTTCCGGTGGACGATACCACAATGTGACGACCTTGTTCGTGAAGAGCTGGTCGCCACGCAATGAACGAGCGAGGCCAAAGTCAGCGACTTTTAGCATATGATTTCGAGTCATCAAGAGATTGGAACACTTAATGTCTCTGTTCACACTCACACACACAATCGAAGGATTAGCAACTTGATAAACGACAAAGAAAGAAAAAAAGCAGACACGACCTACCGATGGATGATATCGATCGAATGCATGTACTCCATCACGTTCAGCAACTGTTTCATTAGACATTTAATTTCCATATCATCAAATCTGTCACCATAGCAAGCGACAATATCAGTTTTGCTAGTTGTTTTCAGTGTTTTATTCTGCCAAGAAAGAGAGAGAAAAGAACGTACGAATGCTGCCGGTCGATAAGACCGGTCAAATCATGTTCAAGGTATTCAAGCACCAAGTAGATCGATCCGTGACAATAGTCTAAAGGCTCATCCTTGTCGGTAAATTCAGCTGTTGGTCACACAGAATGTTATTTTTCCCATTCGTTTCTTTGATTTTTGTTTTCACGAAACGCACCGTCTTCATCGTCATTATCAGCCGATACGACAACTTCTTTGAGTTCCACGAGATTTGGATGATTCAAACACTTGAGTACTTTAATCTCTCGAATTGTAGTGACCGGTAGCTAACGTACAAACGACAGGCACTCCTCACGTCAGAATCGTCTTTTGACGAGCATAACTCATCGTAAACGCACGCCTTGGACTTCGTTTAGACTACGAATTTTTTTGATTGCTACGATTTCTCCCGTTGCTTTGTCTTTAGCCATGTACACTTGACTATAGACGCAGAAAGAGAGAGGTACTGTATTAGAATATCCGTTTTCATGGTAACAAAGCATTACGTAGTGATTGAAGATCAATGCAATTGATGGTTACACTATAATCACAACATACCCATACGTTCCTGCCCCGATACACTCGAGTTTTTCGTACGCACTCATACCCCGGGTACCCCACTGATGCTTAGGGAGATGAAGACTCATGGCGACTGGGTCTACGGTACGTTAGTGAAATTGATATCGGATTTGATTGGTTGAAAATTATTTGGTCGTGACTAAGTGCGATGTATTTGACTAAGTGCGGGTTTTATCCCTTGTCATCATGGGCTTGTGGCGGAAGACGTTGACGTCACTAAACGCGACGCTCTTGAGCTCGAAACAGGGTACGTTGATTGTAATAAAGGTGTGTTCGTGATTGTGTCTGATTCTTGTTTATTGTTGCCTCGTTGTTGCAGCTCTCGGGATTCAACTGAAGCTCCAGCCAGAAAAGGATATTTTTCTATTTAATGCGAAAGAATCAGTTGCCAACTGGACAGCATCTAGTGACCGATCAATTGGTGGTATGACTTTTGAATGTGATTGACTGTGCGAAAGCAAGGAGACATGTGCAGTCTACTGATTCGTTTGTGCTACGTTGCATCCATCCTATTGGTATTCATTTTTGCAGGACTTTCGGAATGTCGCTGGGGTTTCTTTAAAGGAACGACAGAAAAGGAATCGACGGATAGAGAGGAGCAAGGCTCATCGCGGCTTATCGACAAAGTGAATAACCAGGACAATGTCCCATCTGGTAGGCTTTAAGTGGTGGGAATGTTAGTTACTTGTCTAAATCAGTGCGCTTTTCTTTCCTTTGTAGCCGTGTTCGCAGGACGGTTGAGTATGGATTGCAAACCAACAGAAGTAGGTGTAGTTCGTAGTGGCTACTGTGCGGTCCGAGCATCTGTACCGCCAGAGCTGCTTTTGCATGGCTATGAAGGGATTACAATGCGACTTATGACGGATGGGCGCGAATATCGAATGAACGTGCAAATGGAAAGCTGGAACCCGTTTAACTTGTACATGGTACGCGAGAATGTTACCTTAATAGACAACATCGTTAAATACATGACTGATCGGCGGCATTTATTGTTGATACAGGGTTTCATTCGAACACCGCCAAATAAGTGGGTAGACGTTGATGTGCGTTCTTCTTCCGTTTCCATATTTGTCTTTCTGTGCGTCTGACATCTCCAGTATACATGCGATTATATAGCTGCCATTTCGTGACTTCTTATTGACGGCTAAAGGGTTCGTTAAACTTAACGACGAGACGAAACTTGATCCAGCGAAGCTTAAAAGTGTACGACACACATTTGGTGTACTCGTGGAAGTGACCTGTCATTAATTTAGAAATGCTGGTGATGATGTCACTAGGTTGGCTTTGCCATCGCTGATGAGAAGGAAGGCGATTTTGAGCTGCGTATTCAATGGATCAAGGCCGTAGCCAAGTTGAGGCGGCCGGAGAAGGGTGATGCCGATTACGATGACCGGTGGGTGATGTCTTTTTAACGTGTGACAGCGTTGAAACTAACATTTTCATGTATGAAAAGAGGTGATTATTCCAAGAGCAAGACCAATTCCTTTCACAAGCCTGCAGATCTGGTCATTTAAGACCTATTTTACTAACAGTAAAGGGAAGCCGAGACCATACCGGTGCGAGAATATACAACCGAGTTTTTTTTCTCGTATAGAAAAGGTTACAGCAACATCCGAGGATGGTGAAAACGAGACTTCGGTATAAAAATCATATTGTATCTATCTCAAACTGTGTTAGACCTCGTCTTCATTCAGCAGCATGTTGGGGATGCCATCGATGATGGGAAACACACGACCAGATTCGGGACACACGAGCTTTCCTTGCTTGACATGCACCTCCAACAAAACATGGTGGATTTTGCGCAACGTTTGTTCATCTGTTGCTCCTTCCTCGGAGCTGGGAAGCATTTCTGGAAGACCATCCGAGAGCTTTAAAGCTTTGGCACCAGCGAGGAACGCACTCCAGTCTAATTTTGTGAGCATCTTGCGCACGAAAGCAGCCTGGAAGTCTACTTCGATCACTTCTATTTGTTCTGCTTCGATAATTAGAGGATATCCGTTTTCCACACCCTTCTTGTTACACGTGAGCAAGTTGTGCGTGATGAGACGCATGGTGATAGCTGCAATACACGGTTGGCTTGCTGGGCTCTAACCAGCAATAGACCGAATATAACATCTTTGACAGGAAATTAAATTCCTAGTGTAGGATACGTTTGGTTCGCTTAAATTGAAGTAAGATTATTCTCTAAAGTAACCCTCAAGTAGAACAGTTATGTACATGTATTTGTATGTTTAGAATATACTACGGCGGCGCAGTGAATTGGCGTGAGGTGCGCTATAGCCCGATCAAAGGCACTACTACGCTTGATAAAACGAACTTTTAAACAAAAAATTACGCGACGCTCCAGTCAGTTTCTTCTTGAATTCCCAGTGCCAGCTCACTCGTTCTTCTCACCCAGAAAAAAGAAGACGAGCATTAATAGGATAGTTATCATGCCACCAAACATAGCAAAGATGATACGACGCTGATTCCTGCGGTTGAGTTCGTCAATTTTTTCATTATAAAAGGGAGCTGGTCCGATTTCAAGATCAGGTCGAACTCGATACAACTCCGTTTTCTCTTCGAATGTTAGACGTCTGTGCGGCAGCGTAGCAATAGGAAGAAAGTACGACTTCAGCATCATTATCTCTAATCATTTTTCAGCTCTGTCAACACTTTTCAATAACTAACGCACCGTGGTTCCCGTCCGATTGAAGATGTGCTGGGATATATACTCTGCGATTGTTGTCCATGAGTATGATCCAGTACAAAGTCGACGGACGCACTTTTCTTTAGCCCATGAACACTGCTGGTATTGTTCGGACTCAAGCGTAAAATTGATTGTCCAGGCTGCACAAATCCATTTGTTCCGTATACGAGCGACGGCTCCATTCCGCGGCGATTCTTCGTTGAGTTATCTCGACTGCCTGCCAATAAAGCAGTTCTAACACCCTGACTACACTGTGGGCTGGACTCAGAGTGCATCGTCGTGATGTTTGATATTGCAGGCACCATCATTGATGACTTGATGGAATCCGTAACTGCTTCTGAGTCGGTGAGCAACCATTGGAGCACTAGCTCAGCATTTGTTGGTTGTTGCATAGCTACGGCCTCTTTAAGCGGTCGTGACTTGACGATTAGTGCAGTGCTTTCGTCATTTCTAAGATTTTTTCGGTGCGCGTCCTCCTCGTCAGGCTGTTCGACTGAAATCGTCCTTAGCCGGTCTGTCATCTTTAATTGTTATCTTAGGGCGAGTGTGCTACATGTATTAATGTGTCACGCTTTTCGACTAAAAATACTGTACTGTATCCTAGATCTTAATCTTAACCCTGCGAATTTACAATAATACACACCTCGTGCTAGTGACCACTCGTATGGCACGCGGACACTGAAGCGGCAAACATGTGTGAGCCTTCTCTATGTTTAAAATTTTATTAAATTTATTGCAATATCTAGACAAAAAATGCAGATGCATTTTTTTGTCATAGGCGGAGCCTACTATTAAGAGCTAAAAATTTACACATCAGAAGCTATATTGCCCTAACTTACTTTAGGAATAATCGTAATGATCCGAAATTAGGTTCGAGTCATCCTGAGCCAGACGATTGCGCGTCCTCTCATACCGGGCCGCATGGAGGTTGTTGGAATTTTGGATGATGTGATCTGTGATGAAAACTGACGTTTAAATTCCTGCTAACGAGACTATCGTGGTTTCTCGCATATTGTGAATTTTAGGTTAAGTAGTATGGGCAACTTCCTCGCGTCTTGCACTAGCACGCAAGATACTTAAGTAGAAACGACGCATACATCCGACAGACAGGCCCTATACTAACCGATAGGGAGGCACTACACTACAAGAGGCATCTAAACGCACTAATCGGTTTTTATTTGGTTTACGTGGAGTTACGGACGCTTACGTGGCAATCCACATTTTCCTACAGGTTATGAGCCCAAGGTTGCGGGGCTCAGGACTGGATGTCTAAGTTTTCGAAGTTTACAAAAGTTTTCATTTAAAGTACGAATCTCGGTGGAAGTCCCCTGTGTCGAAGGGAGACATTGGTTTATTCTCTTTCGTGTATTTTTCGTGGTTACGTAATTGGCTAAGTGGAAAAATGACAGTGGAAAGAGTGGATATGGCTGCTATGATGGAGTATATCAAGCGGCTGGAGAACAAAATTGAGGCCATGGAGGAGGAGAAATCACAAGATTGTACCTCCATCATCTCACCCAAGTCGAAAGGATCTGATCATGATAGCATTTTCAAAAAGCGTTTGGAAAAAGAATGACTATGGAGGATTTGGGTGGAGATAACGGCATTGAACGCGGTGCGCAATGGCAAGCACCGGGAAGGAATGATCAAAGAGCGGCGAGAATGTACGACAATCAAGAAAGACAAAATGTGTGCCGTAATGGGAATATGAAAATTCTTAAGTTGACGATTAAAAAAAATTCGGGAGAAGAAATTTATCCTGAATTGGGGGCAGGTTTCAGGCAGTGGGTCTACCTGTTTATCGAGGCAGTTGATGTCGCACAACTGTCGTCTGGTTTTGAGTGGACAGAGCGTCTCAAGGTGAACAAGCCAAGTGAACACCTGGAGGGCGTAGCGGCAAGTTATTTCCAAGCCAACATTATGACTTGGTGGCAGATATCTCAAGAACAATATTACGTTCTGGATCAGTTATATCACGCTTTCAAAGTAAATATCACGCATCAACAAGCAGCAGCATTATTCGCACAAGAAAAGGATGTTCGGAGGTCATGGACCCAACATTTCTTATACTTCGTGGCTTTAGCGCGTGAAAGTGGATCTCACGAGCGTTTGATTGTTGAAAATATTGTGAAGTACGCAGCTCCTGGACAAAAAATGGGACTAATGATACGTTATAACCCACAACGTATTGACTACATATTACACACACAAGAACTTATTGCGTGGGCACAAGACCTGGAAGACGATGCGGTGAAAATGAAGAAACGAACAAGAAATGTTGTAAATTTCGTGGATGAAAGAAAGAAGAAACGAACGTGTTTCACATGTGGCATGGATGGTCACACGCAAAAGTATTGCCGGCAAGGGAACCGAAGGAACCAAAACATGTATTTCGAACGTAAAACAAGGTCGAAAGGAGACGAAAATGGTGAAAAGAATTTGTATTGTCAACAATCGAGTGTGGAGAAAAACACAGAAGATTTCGAAGAAAGACATAATGGATGATGAAGAAATTTGGATAATTCACAGTGGTTCTAGCCGTCATCTCGTGCCAAGTGAGGACTTTCTGGAAGATGCAAGAGACTGTGGTGATAACGAAGATCTGTTGTTACCTGATGGAGCAAGAAAAAGTGTAACGAAAGTTGGAAAAGTGCGTTTGAAGAGCAAATTTTCGATTGTACTGCTTACAGAAGCGTACTATGCGCCGAAACTGGCGAAGAATCTTATCTCACTTGGAAACCTAAAGAAGAAAGGATGTACACTTAAAGACACTGTAAAAAGATGAAAATGATGCATGGAAACGACAATTTTTTGACGTGGAAGTGACTGGATGTGTATTTACGGCAAGATTAAGTCTGGTAAAAAATTTGACCGCGTGTGAAGAATTCTCGAACATGATAATGACGACCATGGAGAATAGTGAGTGTGATGGTCCGCAGGAAGGATTATTACATCACTTTCATTTACGTTTGGGGCACCTATCTTACGATATAGTGGAGAGATTAGCGAAAGATCCGGCATCTGGGATCAAGCTAACAGACAAGCGCAGACCGAATGGCTTGAACTGTGCAGAGGGTAAAGCAACGCGATCGAAACAACCGAAGCAAGACAGCGGGCAGAACGCACCGATAGACAGAATCGGTGGCGTCATTGGCAGCGATTGCCGGAACGCCGGACCTGAAGAGCTATTTCGAAGCTCATAAGGGTAACCAGTCTGAAAAGTGGAAAACGGCTGAAAGGGCAGAGCTAAAAGCCCTGGAAGACTTGCAAACCTGGGAGTTAATGAAACGAACGAATGGAGTGAAGACATTACCAACTAAATGGGACTACAAAACCAAGTTGAAGAACGACGGCACGGTGGAACGATACAAGCCACGTTTGGTAGCTCGCGGCGACAAACAAGTTTATGGAGAAATATTTTTTCACGTTCTCAACGGCGATGGAGATAAATAACATGAAGGTTATTTTAATATTGTCGATTGTGTGGAATGTGCCTGAGAGGCACGGGGACGTACCGAGCTCCTATCCGAAGGCGGCTACCGAAAAATATTACGATATTTACCTACAAATTCCCCAAGGCATGGAAATCTCGAATGACACGCTGAAGAAATTGGATGTTACGAGTTTGAAGGAGCTGATGCTCAAGTTAAAAAGGAATCTCTATGGCCTGAAAAAGGCTAGAAGATTGTGGTATGAGTTACTATGTGAAACCCTGGTTAAGATGGATTTTTCTCAGTGTTTAACAGACAGTTGCATCTTTGTGAGGATCGACGACAAAGGGACAATTAATGGTTGAAGTATATGTTGATGACTTACTGGTTACAGCAACAGAAACGAAGCTTGTAGATGATTTGTTCAAAGACATGCAGGTACTGAAAATAAAGAACTTAGGTAACGTGGAGAAATTCCTTGGTATGAGAATTTTGGGTGGTCCTACAGATGGATACACCATTGACCAAGAGGGAACAATCGTTGAAATGCTTAAGAAGCATGGCTTGCAAGAGGAAAACAAAGTAAGAACACCTGTTATGAACCTGGAAGACACAAAAGAAATGGAGGAATTGCTACCGTGGAAATGCACCTACCATTAAGGATTTTCAGTCTCTCGTGGGAAGGTTACTGTGGATTTCACGAGTTTCTCGCCCAGATATATCGTTTGTCGTGCATCGTGCAACGAGGCACACGCACGCGCTGAGTTTGAGTGATTTCAAAGTTGCTAAACACAAAGCAAGATACCTGAAAGGAAGCAAGATGTTAAAGTTGCACTTACGTGGAGATAACGATCTAAGACTACCATTGCGGATTGTAAGTTACAGTGATGTCGACTACGCGGCTGATCGTGAAGATCGAAAAAGTGTGAGCGCAAACGTGATTTTTGTGAGTGGTGTAATAGCAGGGCGGAGTTGTAAGAAGAAGGGATCTGTTGCCCTATCGACTGCAGAGGCGGAGTTTGTCGCGGCCGCTGCAGGTGGACGAGAGGCATTGGGATTGATGGAGTTGCTCGAAGAAATTGGAATTAAGACGAATACCCCTATAGTGTTGAAGATCGACAACCAAGCCGCGATCAAGCAGCTCAAGAACGAAGCTAGCGCGGCAAGTGCCAAGCACATTGATGTAAAGTTGAAGTTCTTAAAGGATTTCGCGAAACGTGGAATTGTGGAGCCTGAACATGTATCCAGTGGAAATATGATTGCAGATTTGTTGACGAAGACACTGCATGCACCAAGGATCAAGGAATTATGCGAGAAAATTGGACTGAAGTAAATGGTTTATTACGTTTATGGTGCCATTACGGTACTGCTGGATATATATTTTACTTTTACGTCGATGTGTCTTGTGCACGAAGCCCCGGTACTCTCGGAAGGAGTGTTGGAATTTTGGATGATGTGGTCTGTGATGAAAACTGACGTTTAAATTCCTGCTAGCGAAATTATCGTGGTTTCTCGCATATTGTGAATTTTAGGTTAAGTAGTATTTTAGCCGAAACTACACTTAGTTTTTACATAATACATACTTTCATTTTTGTCGAGTAAACTAAACATCGGGCACTTACCTCCTGGGCAACTTCCTCGCGTCTTGCACTAGCACGCAAGATACTTAAGTAGAAACGACGCATACATCCGACAGACAGGCCCTATACTAACCAATAGGAAGGCACTACACTACAAGAGGCATCTAAACGCACTAATCGGTGTTTATTTGGTTTACGTGGAGTTACGGACGCTTACGTGGCAATCCACATTTTCCTACAGAGGTAACCTTAGCTAGCTTATGGTCAGTCAGTGCTTCTACGTTTGGATTAACTTGGTACACACTTCGAACATTACGTTACGCATAAAACGGTTAGTGTTTTACACATAAGTTTGGATATTTAACACATAATATTGGGTAGCCCAGTAACTTTTACTGGAAAATTTTTGCAAACAACAAGAAAATTGCAACAAGTGGTAAAAAACCGTGATAGTGACACACTGTCACAAAATGAAATTAAAAAGTACTGTAAATTGGTTAAGTGTATTATCCACATAGAGGTTTATACCGACAAGTAACGTTCCCATTTCTAATTCTTGCCAGACGATGTCATTTATATCACCGACCACCGTTAGAGCTTCGCGATTCCAGGAATTTAAATAGCATGTGCGTCATCGCAACACTGGAGCTGGAAAAACCACGTACTTTAGAAAAATGTATCACAAGAAGGATCGGAAAACTAGTGACGTACGAATACCATGGATCTGACAATACTCTTGTGTACAAGCACGTCCTCACGCCGATGAATAATTTTCTCGTCGAGCTCATGTCAGTATGGCTCGCCCCAAACCTCATCACTCTCATTGGCTTGGTACTTGTAGGTGCCTCGCATAAATTGTTTGCATTTCTGTGTCCTCTGCTGGAAGGTGACGCTCCTTTAACTAAAGCCCACTGCCATGCTATTTCACTGTGCTTCACGGCGTCCACTGGCTAACGGTTCTTGAATCAAGACGGCAAAGGTGCGACAGAGTGAAGGATCTAACCCCAGCGATACGACCGTGCGAATATTACTCAAGGCTTCCGATGCATGGATACCAACCTGAGCGTGTTCATTGGAAAACTGACTCGACGCTTTAAGTTGCTGCATACGAATCATTTGTCCAAGAATAAGGAACGGAAAGACAGCTAACATGACGAGCGTCAAGAGTCAACTCCCAGTCGTAAACGAGATGACAAGCTTTGCAAGCGCCGCGATAAAGGTAACACGGCTTCGACCACGTGACGACCAAAATTGATAATGGTGATAACGGACGTCTTATCCGAGTCGCAGCATATTAAATCTGATCGGATGGAGGATACTGATCAGGATAGATCCGCGGTTGTGAACAAAAAAATAGAATTGAAGCGAATCGAAAGACGGATGGCCTGTCTATGTAATTCCCTGATCAGGACGGACAAGAAGAAATAGACCCAAAGGATGAGCAAGTATGCGTCCATGAAGGCGGTGACCAATATATTGATAACTTCGAAAATCAAATGGCCGTTGTAACGACGTACTTCTGCGTCACTGACCTGCATGTCAGTGACGCAGAAGTTTATTCTCCTGTACATATCGACCATCATCTGAAAGAGGCGACGATTACTGATCGGGAAAGGTAATGCCCCACCCCCGATCGTCTACGGAGATGTGCGACATCGATGTGGGGGCACCAAACCGATCACCCAACGTTGCCGTAGAGTCGCCCCACAATATCGGGATAAGTTGTCCTACCTAATCAAGAGTTTATCAGCCACGAAAATAATTCTACCGTCATCTTCGCCGTGGGCCTCACCGATCGTAATCTTGATTAAAGTTGATATCTGATTGTGCATCGACTACAGATTGGCGAATAGGCTCACGAAGCTGATAAATGCCCTGATAAATTCCCTGGTTGAAGATCTGGACAACGTCCTGTTGTATTATTCGATAGGCATGACCAGTAGTTGGGTAGTATCGATGACCAATCGGGCCCGTGGAATATCATTCTTTGTTACGCCTTTTGGTCTTTTTGAATGGAATAAAATTCCGTTCGGATTGAAGAACGCTCCTCAGATTTATCAGAGGCTGATCGACAATGCCTTGTATGGTTATTTCCAGATCAGTACTGTTAGGGAAACTACCGAGGTGTATGATGTATTTACCGAAGGTGAGCTCCATCGGGATCAGAAACCCTCCGTTTTGGGGAGATGATCCTACATAGATGATATCCTGATCACGACCACAACATGGGACGTACTGTGTGAGAAGGTCGAAAGATTAATCCACACTTGCGAACGATGGAATTTGTCGATAAGTGCGGTCAAGGGTTTTGAGGGCTGACCGAATGTCGCTTACTTGGGCCATTACGTGTCGATCAAGGGGTTAGAGGCTAATCCTAAAGATCTAAGGTCACCTAGAAATCTACCGTACCCCAGATTGCTATAGGCCATGCAATCTTCCCTTGGTAGTCCAAATTACTACAGTCGATTCATCGAAGACTTCTCCGTTCACGCCACTATCTTGTACGAGCTAAGAGAGGTAGATTACCATATGCTACGGGAACGCGATCGATTGGAAGCATTGCAGTTTAATACCGACCAGTCGGCCAAACCTGAACGGTCGACTTGTCAGGTTGCTCTCTTGTGGAAACTTCCGGAGTAGCCGCCGCTTCGGTTTTTACGCCGTATTTCACGGTCAACAAATACCATGCCTTTTGCTCGGTCTGGATTTCCCTGATGCACAGACAAAGAACAGAATCATTATCGGTGGATATGCTAGCCTGGAGATCAGATTGATCATCAGGGAGATCGATTGCAAGGCGCCCCATCTCAAACTGTTGAAGGATCGCGGCGTGTCCTACAACTAAAAGAGGGGACACAAGACTTGAGTATCCTGATCGAAGGGTCGCCACTTCCCTTGTCCGCAACGTGTAAAGCAGCAGGAATATGAAGGGACTGGTAACACCAGACAGAGTGCGGCTACGAAAAGTAAAAGTACTGGTTCTAGTGACACGAACGGCAAGTTCTTGGCCCTTGTGGCCTGTGGCATGCTAGCAGCGCTTTTGTTGTTTGATTGTATTGCTTTCTGTTGTTCCTGCAAGAGTGGTCAAAACACGAGCCCTTGCATGTAAAACGAGATTGGATTCGACCACTTGGCGACCACGTCCATGCGCGATATGGTCGGAACGACGACCACAGAAGATACGACATTGGCCGAGCTGGTCGAGATCAACAGCTTGCCCAAGTTGATCAGATGAGTGAAACCCAGGCGCATGGTGACGACCAGGTCATTAACCCGATCGCAATCTCACTGGCCGATCCTGATGCGAAAGCCTAAGTGAAGAAATAGTGCAACGGCTGTGGATTTAAAGGGTGTCCGAGTCCAGAGTGAAGAAAATGGATCGTAGAACTGAAAGCTTTTCTATGTGGTGACCAGGTGAAATTGAGTCAGTCAAAATGAAGCAAACAATTGTGCTGAAATTGCTCCAAGTTTTGAAGTGGATGAGAACGGACTCCCTTTTTATTACTGTGAGGTCAATTGGGCCGATGGTGACTTAAATCGTTCGGAAAACTTGGTCATCCCTGAGACGCTACACTCTGACATTCTACACCATTACCATGTCAGTCTGGGGAAAGTCACCAGGGAGTGGGTCGAAAGTAACATAAGGTTCGAGCACATTTCCACTGGAGAGGATTACAAAAATTTGTGGAAACATGTAGAGACTGTGAGAGCGGAAGGGTATGCCCCTTATACCAGACCGGTCACCAGACAATATGAGGCGACTTATCCCTTCCAAGTGGTAGCCATGGATCACATTCCTTCACTACCGAGATATTGTTACGGCAACTCACATGAACACCAATCTCTCCACATACTCGTCCTAGTTCTGTTGGTCTGGGTCGGCTACATACATTTTGATTGCTCTTGTTAATGTCTGCACCGTTCGTTCAGCGTCTGGGGTAGGTATGCCATCGTTAAACTCTGCTTCTGTCTCAGAATTCAATTTAACGATTGGAACACCTCAGCCATAAAATCCGGTTCCGGATCGTGCTAGATCACTTCGCTCGCACCCAAACCGCCTGAAAACCCAACTTCGTGCGACTGGTTCGGCGGCGGTACGTGTAGGCCTGGCCTTAACGATCACATGACATGTGAGAAAGTCGGTACAGATTCGTAGCTCAGTAATTCATCGTTCGATCGAGTCAGGGGAGATATCCCCCTTTTATCTAGCTTTTGGATGGCACCCACGTTCTACCATAGAAGCGGCAACCCCGGTCGGATGTACTAAGGGGCGTGCATGGAATCAAGCAAAACCGACTGTCGTGATCAGTCATTGACACCGATGGTCGCAATCCAGCCGTTCCTTTACTAACGCTAACCCGCGTGAGTTCAAATCTCACCGCTGTCGAACTCGTTTTGTCGTTCAATTTTTGTCGATTCTTCTTTTTCTCTCCTGTATCAGGGCGACGCCCGACGGTGGCGTATGTGACTTCAATGTCATAATCAGCATGATCGAGTACAGGTTAGCGAACGACTTTGGAAGGCATTTCAAGAGAGAGTCGACCAGGACAGCGATCAGGCCAACTCTCATAATATTGAACCGGGATCAAGGTCTGCGCTCATTTAGACCGAGGAAAAGAGGAGTGTGCGAAGCAGCTGGCCTATATGTGGCATGAAACTTTTCGTGTCGCTAAGTTGATCGGCGACCATGCCGCTCGGTTGAGTGCAACTCGTACCGATTACGGAATGTTCCCGATCGTCCAGATAAGCCGAAGCTAGTGAACAGATTTACCGATCAAACCAAGGTGTCATGTGTAGCCCAATGCTTGATTTTGACAAAAATCCGCTGCCGGAAGCTAGCTGAGAGAGACAGATCGATCGGGATGAATTTGAAGTAGAACTTTTTGGATACCCGATCGAGTAAGAAAACCTGGTACGGTCAAACTCATCGTGAATTCTTAGTGGTACGATAAACCAATCTGGACTGATAGCATGACTTGAAATGTGGAGAATTCCCTGCGGGAGTCTGAACACGAATGCATAAGTAGCAACAGATCCGAAGTCATGCAGACCCAAGAGGATGATGCAGAACGCAAAATAGTCTCGGTCAATGCACACTCGCCGGCCGCCCGGAATCCAGTCGGGAGACCAGTCGGGTCGGAATCGATGGAGTTTTAGCTGTAATATGTCGAAATGTACTGAAGCTGAATCCATAAGTGGAGTAGAACGGAGTTGAATTTCGGAAAAGATGAAATTGGGAAACACCGGTCCTGAATTTAGAGGAAAGATAAGGTAAACGAAGACTGACCGGCTACGGTGATGATGAAAGTCCAACCTTGCGGCGTAGATGGGCGACTTGGAGCCCAACATTGCCGGGTCGTCTAGATACTGGTTTCGCTAAGGGCCTTGGCGGTCAACCTCGGTCAGCGCACCTTTTCTACCGATCTATCCGGCGATCGGTTTCCATACCCGGGTACCAACTTCTGGCCTCAGGCTGGAGTCCCTTTTTCTTATTTCGACGATGTGAGAATAGGTGGAGAACAGAATGAAACAAAAAGACGTCGAGATCACACTCACCTGCCTGACAAGACATAGTCACGAATGAGCAAAGCCTCTCCGGCCCGGCTTCGTCGGCGCTTTCGCAACTGCTGGTACTCGGCCAAGTCCGAATCCTCCCTCGAGTTTTGGTCGGGATCGCGAGGTGGTGGGTCGACTCCCAGATTGCTTGAATGTGAGTTTGGGAGAACTTGGTCAGCCGTTCTATAAGAGAGGATGAAGGTCTGGACCGAACCATGATCGGAATGATGATCGGGTTCTGTGGAGTTATCCAGTCAGGGATCGAAATGATCGGGTTCTGTGGAGTTATCTAGTCGGGGATCGAGACGATCGGCAAACCAGAAATAACTCACTAATTGTTCGTCGTAGATGCGCGGGGTCAACCCGAAGTTCTTCTAGCGTCTTCTCTGACTAATACATCAAGATCGGCGATGCCTGTAGCTGTATATCGAACTATGGCTTTGGGTCCGCAGAGTTTAGTTGGACATTGGATTTTAGTTCCCAATCTATGGGGTCTGGAATACTGTAAACTTCGCCATAGTCATTTTTGGTTCGTTAATTATAGGTATTTCAAGAAATCCTTCTTTACAACAAGAATTAAAAAAATAAAAAGTACAAAGTTACGTTTTCAGATCCTATGTCGCGTACAGTGGGGATTTACAAGTTAGACACGTTGATGACTTTTTGGTTTCGAAAATTGTGTCAGATACGAACCTGCCAGCTGGACGCTTCGTTCAATTGAATTACCGTAAAATGCATGTCAAAGGCGGCACCTTTGTCTCCACGGTACTACAAAGCCCTGTCGAAATTGATGTGGTCGCATATGACTAGCACTCGTGCTGGAATGTACGAGTATGTTCGAGCGCTCGTCAAAAGTCGCTACTGTCTGGTGTAAAAAGTGTAAATATTTATTGGTATTATATATCCCTTTCAAATAGATATTAAAAAAACTTCAAAATTCAATTACCTTTACCTTCTAGTTCGAATTTTCACGCCGTAAGCACTTCTGTCGCGCCATAAAGCATCCAGGCGACCCATTTATGGGAACAGTATGAGACTTTTTAGTGGGTGAAAAAGTTGTATCATTATCAGGAGGACAAAGCAACGGGTTGCTATTGCTCGATCCATTGCTCGAGAGCCCAAGATTCTCGTTTTAGATGATACAAGTGCTCTTGAAGCATTTAACGCCGCTGTTCCAGCGGCGTTAAATGATCTTGTGGATACAATACACATGACAACACTGGTTATTGCTCATCAGTTAATTATTATCCGTCATGCGAATAAAATCGTTGCGGTCAAAGCATGGGAAAAAAAGTTCATGATGACCCAAACAAGATAGAGGACGGGGTGTATCAGAACTTATAATTGATTCAAGAGGAAAAAGCGTTTGAAGAAGCACAAGGTTCGGTGCACATGTCAACCGAAACGGACGATAGAGAACTAAGGGACAAAAGCAAAGTAGTCGATGAATCCTTAACGAGTCTTTGGAACAAGTGGAAACTTTCGAAGAAAAAGAAGGAATAAAGTCGATAAAAATTTTGTCGTTATGGTGTTTTTGCCACCCGAAGGTCCTGTTTTTATTATTGGTACCGTGGCAGCTGCGGTTATGGGATGTGATTTACCGAGCTCGGCGGTCTCGTTAGTGACTTGATTGCAACGATAATATACACTCTTTAAAGTATCTAAGCTCGCGTCCGCCCTCGATACGCTCAGACATGACGTCATGGTCTATGGTCTCTCTTATCTCGGTGGCTCATTTGCGCTATTTCTCGCCGCAGCGACGCAAACCTATTGCTTTAAATACATGACCGAGAAACTCACGCCCCGCTTAAGACGTGTCCATTTTACCGCCCTTTGCCGTCAAAATATTGGCTTTTTCGATGAAAAAAACATGCCATCGGTGCTTTAACTGTTGTCGACCGATGTGACCAAAGTTGCGCTTCTTTCAGGCGATCCCAAGGCCGCATGATTTCCGACCGTTACAGCATTCACAACTTTTTGGCCTCTCTTCCGGTTTTTCTTCATCGTTAGTCCTGCAGGTCGGCTCTAGAGGTACCTTTCATATTAGTAATTTAATAGGAGTGGCATATTCTGGCTCGTCTACCAAAGGTAGGGTATCTTCGCCTATAAACACCTCGTCACTGATCAGATCGGTAGTGGCTTGGTACACTAGGTTCTGCAACTCGGTATACCTCCATGATTCGATCGAAGCGCATCCCATTGGCCGGGTTACTTTTGCCCTATGATAATCACATTCCTATGACCGGTTGGTAACTCTAATATAACTCGATGTTTACGATTCTTTTTTATGATTGATGAATGATGGAACCCATCGATCGCCACGCCGTTAGCCATAGGTTCTGTTGTCGGTCAGCGGGTCGGTTCGTTACATCTACCGATCGGGCGACAGGGATATTTTCATACTGACCCAACTTCACCACTTGCGTGCGTAAACCATATACCGGACGCCGACCAGATAGCTGTTTATTTGTACTTCATCCGGCAGATGGGACAGATTGAGGCGTATACCGGCTGAGACCATAAAATCCATGGCCAGTATGGCATCCAAACCAGCAAGTCAGCCAACCCAAGCATTGAAATAGTCGACCATGGACCCGGCCAAGGTGATCTTGACACCCGCGAACGGCCTTCCGTCATTTAGGAGCTTTCCCCGATCCCGACACATTCTTACCTCTGAGTATCGTCTATGCGACAACCTACCTTATGAGCAAACGTGAAGAGACTTCTGCTCCAGAGCAAATAACATAGTGGCCTTTTCATTATTGATCTTCATTGGCTGTTGCCTGTTTAAACCCCTTGTCGGGAGAATGATATTTCCAATATACACGGGATTAACCCGGAAGTAGGTCCAACTCCATAATAATGTTCAACCCGGGAATATTCGATCACTCTGATACTATGGATTGGGCATCGACCGGCACAATGTGAAACTAAATATGTATTGCCGGTTATCTCTTTTTCGTAATACTTATCCCTGCTAGCAACGTTTGCATAGATGTTGAACGTAGAACGCTCGGCTTGAACCATGGTTAGCGATCTAATTTAACATTTTTCAACGTCAGGGGGAAGCATTCTCGATCTCTTCCGCATCTGGTTGAAGGAAGCTTCTCTAACAATATCCCAGAACCAAGTATACACTTGTTAAAGTAACTATTTAAACTTCTGTTAAAGTTAGGAAGGTACTGCCTATATTTTTATTAATCTCAAAATAAACGATAAAAGGATAATCTAAAAATAATTTCATATTTGTTGTGGCTTGCAGAAATTTTGCTCTCTATTTTAAAGTTTTGAAACAGAGTTTCGACACCTTTAAAACTCGGGTCAATAGGCTATGAAATAGAGCTAATGTTAAATTAAAATGCCGATTCAACCCACTAAATCGATTTGCCGTTTTGACAACGTGTTAGTGGTCGAGGAGGTACTACGCTATTAACTTTCTGTTGCTTATTGCCATGACCGGTGAAAGCTACGAGAGCGTCTTTAAAACAGTGATTCAACAAGTGAAAACGTTTGCTCCCTCAGCTGTCGTTTGCAGTGTGGTGCAGATTCTCCTGCAAGAGACCGTCTTGGGCTTTAATATCACTACTGAGGTATCGGATTTCAAGAGATCATTGCTTCACTTTTGCTATTGCTGAGCTCGTACGATTTTAAGTAGGGCACGGAGATGCGTAAAGTTCGTCAAGATCTTTGGTCTACAATCGTTGGTGCTCGGCGGTGGTGGGTACACGATCCGAAATGTTTCAAGGGCTTGGTCCTACGAAATGTCGATCCTTTTGGATGAAGAGGTCTCCAATAATATCCTATACAACGACTACTATGAGTTCTACGCCCCAAATATTAAGTTGCATCTAGAACCGGCCCCGGAACAGGGAAATGCTAACACAAAAGAGTATCTAGACGAGTGGAAGTGCGTCAACAGCTCTGCTCCGATACCATTTCCAATGCTTAAGTCATATGTCTGAATGGTTAACAGGAAGAAATATTTGAGAATCTTCGCGCTTTAACAGGGGCGCCTAGCATTCAAATAAGCCAAGCACCTCCTACGTATATGTTGCGTGAGGAGGACGCAGACGCAGCGGACCTAGACTCCAGAACGACAACGAGCGTTGAGTGTTGGCAGATCCGCTCGTCTACTGCCCCAATTCGGCTGAAACTTTGGTTTTGGCCTTAAATATTTATGTTTGCGTAAATAAACGGAGATGGAAGACTCGAGATGTCAAGACGAGCTGTTCACATATTACAGTATACACCTCTAGTGTCGCCGCACACGGTCCTCTGCTTGGGGACATACGTTGTCTAAACCGTACGGGAACCCCATCGCTAAATGACCCTCGATTTGGCAACGGCTAGATCAGCCGATCACATTGGTCCTGAAGCGTATTACCATTCTTCGAAGACGATGGTGATGCGGTTTATGCAGCCAGGAGTGGCACCTGTGGCTAAAGAGGAATTACTAATCGAAGCACGACGGCAGCGCGAAGTGGAGCGACTCAAGAAACTCGGACCTGGTCGTCTTCGAAGCATTAGAGTACCTGTTCGATATAGCGTCATGCATTTTTCACTCGAACTAACTCCCTCACCATTGTCTTCCAGGCCGATATAGTGGGTTTAAAGAACCAAGTAGACGAGCGAGAACGTCAAGAGGCACTGGATCGTCAAGTGCAACGCGCTACTGAGGTGGAAGATGCGCTGGCAAAACGTCGGGAGCTTCTGATTCTTCGTAATGATTGGGACCAGCAAAGTGCCACCACGCGCCAGACGCGTGCTCAGGATGCTTCGAATTGTGCTCTTGGTATCGATCAGGACAATTGTACCAAAGGAGCGACACAGAAATTCGAGGGTGAAGACACGACACGATTGGAACGTGCGCGACTGCAGGCAATGCAAATGACAATCGAGAAAATGGCCGAGGAAGCTCAACGGACTACACGGGAAAGCGGGGAACAAGCTGCATACATGGCACAGCTATTTCAGATCGATCAATTGATGGAGGAGCTGCGCCAAGGGAACGAGAAAGAACGATTAGCTGTGTCGGCAGAAATCAGTCGATTCAATCAACGTCTTTTGGCCCAACAGCGTCACGAAGAGAGCAAACGACAACAACTGGAGCAAGAAGAGAATGCGCGGGAGATTCATCTCATTCTTAGTAGTAATCTGGTGAGTGAAAATCCACTACAAGCGTCTCTTCCTGGCAATCAGCGAGTGCGGGTAGATCACTGGAAAGGCCTGTCCGACGACCAGACAAAGTGTTTTTTTTTTGCATCAAAATGATGAGATCCTGGATGAAAAAGCCCGGCGCAAGCAACAAGAACGCGAAGAGCGTGAAAGTGACGCACGAAATCAGCAGAAACGACATCGAACACTAATCCTGGAAGATGATCGGGCTCAACAAGAACGAGCACGAATCGAAATGGATCTTCGAGTCACTCGCGAGTTGCAAGCTTACAAGACAGAAAAACAATCAATGAGGATCTCGCTCACGGAAAGTTCGAACCAAGCTTTTTCCCGAAATTTGGACGATTGTATCGTTAAAAAAACGTCTTCCTTCATCAATTTACGAACACCATGTCATTCGCTTTTTTTTAAATCATGACGCGAGAATCTTGGCAAGTAATGAATAAAGAAGCGCCGTCGCGTCTGCTAACTCTATTCCTGACAAGATGTTTGCAGTAGTGTTATCATCTTCTACAGACGAGAGCGACGATGCAATTTCTTGACAGAGTGAGACGAAATGATCAAGTTTTGGACGCTTTTTTGATGGACCACTGTCGCAATCGTCGCCAGACTTGGCGTTCTTCGTGCCAATATCCTGATTGTAAACAATTATCGTACAATGAGTATCTAACTAGCAACATCTATCACATTTTCTTCCACCTTAATGTCGCCTGTACCAGGAAAAAAATCCCCATACTTGTGGAATGACACCGTCATCACCCGATCCGTAACATCAAAAGCTTCCTCTACGCCGTCGCCATGATGAACGTCTATATCAATGTAAAGTACACGTGAATGATACTTGAGTAGCTCTAGCAACGTAGCAAAATCCTGATCCCTCTGACTTTTCGCCGGGAAGCTTCTTCTATGATGTTTCGTCTCGACGGGAAGTGCTTCCGCCAAGCGAACTGTTGATGCGTCTCCAGCGGCTTATTGTAGGCGCGAATTTTGTCCACAATGGTCGAACGGCAGTATGCACGAAACTCGTTTCGAGAAGGTTGCTGGTTTTGTTGAGGGCTGGTGGGTCTGGACATTTTTAATGAAGGCCCATGTCATCGCCCGTCGCGATTACATCCTTAGGGTTTCGATCGCTGAAAAGTAGAAAAAGGAGAAGAACAAAGTCATAGGCATTAATGAGGAAGTGGGGATGCTGTCTCTTCCTATTAAATGGGTTATTGAAACGATGTTACCATATTATAAACAATAAAGTCATGCCGTTCGAATCCTGTTTGCACTTGTTTCCATGTAATTAAATTGGTGTTTGTATTAATTTAAAAATATACAAGCCATAAAATTTTTCAGACGCATTTTAACCAGCCAATTTAATCAAGATACGAGAAGTCTCTTTTCAGACCCAGAGAGCCGAATTGCGTGAGTTACAGTGCACATTAGGCATGACATCATCAAATACCGAGTTATGTTTTGGGCCTAATTTTTGCTTTATTCAGCTTTTATTCTGGTGTTCGAGCTCGATTTTGCACATGTCTCAATTTTATTTTAGATTTGTATCAATTCCATAAGTCAAAATTACAGGTTCTATTTGCCAAAATAGCTGCAAAGCACAATAAACGTATTATAGCTTATGTTTCTGTTGCTTATATGATTTGTTTATTTAAGGTATTTTTTTCTTTAACAATTCAAGGCTTATCTTCCAAGCATATATTAAATCCTCGATCGGGCATAAGCTCACCTCATCAATCTTCCCACACGTCTTACACACGAATAAACAATGATCAGAGGGATGACCCTTCTGTTTGCACTTTCCACATGTCATTCGCTTCCATCGTTATTTTTGGTCGACCCGCAGTAAACACAATTTCGCTGGTTACCACTTCCTTTCTGACCGCCGGCACTTGCGGTCGTCGACCCGGTCGGGACATAGGTTCGGCCGTTAATATAGATCTTTATTCTTCGGATCCGGCGCTTTCCGAATCGACGCGATCGCCCTTTCCGCTCTCGACGATCGGTTTGCAGGCGCCGTGGCCTGAACGGGATGAAGCTTCTATCTGTACTTGTTGGACCCCATCTCAGCCGTTGGCCCTAGGGTTTTGATTCACTGTAATGTCCGTAGTGTCTGTTCCAATTTCGCAGCCGTTTGAAGAGTCAGCTGGTCGACCACGTTGCGATTGTCAAATGTACTGATAAAATGTTTCACGTGCTCACGGGTCATACTCACATGCTTGGGATTCTTGATGGGGATTTTATTAAAAATGCCCATCATATTTTCCATTAGACCGGCCACGTTCAATCAATGTAAGTACTCGATCAGCGTCTCGGCAGACATTTTCTTCATATCTTTCGACAGATACCACTGAGTTGCAATGTTGCGTCTCGAATTCGGCCCATAGCTGAGGCCACTCCGACGGACTTCTCGTCTCAAAAATTGTCCGGTCAGCGAACATCCCCCTCCCGGTGTCTTGACACGTAGAAAGCAGATTTCATTCGACTGAACCAGGATCTAGCTTGGCCATCGTCTATGTCCTTGCCGGTGAAACCTCTTAATTCGGAGATCGCATATATTCTAATTCGGCTGATCGTTTATGTCTTTCTGATTCATCTATTTGATGATTTAAGCAGTCACAAAAATGTAAACTTAATTTTTGTGGTCTTAATACTATTTGTTGTTATCGATTCTTGTGAACCCATTTTATTTAATCCTGATAATCACTCCATTCAATTTGCCTTCAAATAAGTTGAAGCCGGATGATTCGAATTCGCAAGCTTGGGCCGAACCCATGTCGGCTCTACGAGGCATTTCCATGTCAGCATCATCCCGGTCGAACTGTTGGCTTGCTCCTCCGACCGAATCCATATCAACATCACTGATCGGGAGTGACTTGTCGGGTCGCACCCGGTGATTCTTCTGACCGGTTTGGTAATTGGGTCGGGCTCTTCTTACCGCGGTTTCGTCCGACCGATCGGATTTGATATCTGTGTCCGCAGGTGTTTGGGCTGGCTTGGGTGCTGATCCGTCATAATCCGGTCGTAGATGCCCCGATTGTCCCTGATCTGGTTAATGTTGCTGTGATCCACGTTGTTCTTGTTAAAAAAAGTTTCATCATACATGGTCTGCATGATCGTGGACCTTAGGCATGGCTGTAAGATCATACCTGGGAACATGATTCTCTCCACGACATCTTGAGCAGCAATGTAAAACTATCCTCGGACCAGTATCAACCGGCCCTTCCTTTTCTTTTACGACTTTTCACTTTAATTTTGGGTCTTTTTGGGGCCTGGGGCCGACCTGCTCGGTCCCTTTTGGGCCTAGCGTCATACGGGTTATTCCGACACACAAGTCAGTGTATTTCGCTACAGACGGGGCAGATCCGTAAACGGAAACGTCAGCCTGTGTGACGTTGGTCATGGGGTTTTTGTTCAGCTGCGATCGGTGTGAATTATCGCCCAGCGTGAATGGGTCAGGGTGAATCGCTCCGACCACCGGTACCAGGTAATCATGTAACGTCACCATAACCTCCTTGATTGTTTCATTATCCAAATAGAAGAGCTTATTCAAATCACAGGCACCTAAGGCCGACCTCCTTGATAAGGCCAAACGTTCCTGATCAGGTCAAGGCAGGTGCCGGAGGTGATTGGCCTGGTCGATCCCTATAACGCAGTGACCAGAGTCAACACGGCTTAGAATAGCTAACTACAACCCGGGATCGGGATCTCGATCCTATCCATAACGGAAAATGGAAAAATAACACAAAAAATGGGACGGATCAATGCTATCCATCTGAAAAGTATGCCAAATCCAAGCTAAAAATTTGGACGATGATGAAGAAGAGTGTACCGAGAATATTGGGGTGACCACTGACAAGGATATCGAACGAATATTTTATCTACCAGAGAGTTCCTGAAGAATAGTAAGGTCATGAAGATTATTCAGCCCAAGATTCTTTGATATTTGAAGGTTGAGTAATTTCATATCGACCTGGTATTCCACCCGACTAAGTCGAGTATCGCTTCCTTTTAAAATAGGCAGTATCGGAGGTGATACGCCTTACTCCAATACACTCAAAAACGTTACCTTCACTTTGATCGTTATATCACTTCTATCATCAGAGGAATCACGGTGATATCCAGAGTCACCAAGTGACACGCGCACCATTGTGGTGGAGCCGATATCCACCAACGGAAGTTCTTGCAGGAACTCGGATTCCAACTGGCCCGGACTACCAATCACCGGGGGGGATACTCCGTGAATTCTGATCGATCTCTTGATCGGAAAAGCTGCCACACAAACGATTGGCCAGATCAACCCAGTCTCCCGACCGGTCTTCTTAAACAACAGGATCAACCTTTTCTCTCATATCTCCTTGTGTACCCAATTGTTCTCGGTGGTTACACTCACGAGGTGGACTCGAGATGAAAATGACTTTTCTGATCAGGCCGGCGGAAGGTGCCTTTTCGAGACGGGGTTGTTCTCCGGTGGAAATCTTCATCGGAGATTGGTTAGGATTGGTACTTGATTCAACATACCGTATAGGACGTGGTCGTAAATTTTCAACCGACCGGCCCAGCCAATAATGAGAGATAATCAATAGCCACAAAAAACGTAAAATCCACATTAGAGTCACGATCTTCCACAGTAACCCCAACCAGTTATTTCCACAAGAACAATTCTAATTCAATAACGTGTCCCAAACACGTGAGGGTGAGGATCAAACAACCTAAAACAATCTCGTCGGGGGCCTTCCGGCGAGCCAAAGTGCGTAAGTACGCGTCTCGAACGGGAATGAGTTGAGCGGCAGTGGACCTTGTTATCCCTTTGTCCCAATGACCACCGACACGTGGCAGAGTGAGACGTTGTTTAGGCAGTAAATGTAATCCTATATTCAAAACTATAAAACCTATAATCCCATTCTAAATGTACCATTCACGAACCTATGTAACTCACCCAATACCTAGACCTTATCGATTCTGTCACATATTATCTTCGTTCAACCTTCACAATAACATAATCTTTGGTCGGGTCACTGTTGTCCGGTCGGCTATCCATCTTTCACAACATCCGTCGTCATATTTCTGTCAGCTGGTCAGAATACTCATTCGGCCACCACATAACTGACAGGCCGACCCGAACGGTAATCCAGACCATAATACGTATAATCGATCAATCATCAATCTCCTGTAGCCACAATATCGACCGATCGGTGAAGTAGGTCGGTCGGCCATGCCGATCGACCTGTCGGATCGATCCTAAAGATCAAAATGCCAATATTTAACCATATAACGGGCAAAATTAAAAATAAACTGACCGACAGAGCTGGTCGGCATGTAGCCTACTGATAAAATCCGATCGGTCACTTCATCACTTCGACGCCAATTGTCCCACTCTGATCTGCTTACCCCACTACGGTCACTTCAGTTCCAACGAAGTAACGGTACTTTCTACCATCTCACCATATTCATTTAGCGTATAACGTTGCCGTTCATTTATTCCGTTGCCGATCTCCCCATCCGGGTCTGATCGATCATACCACTCGTCCCACCGGGCATCCGTTCCAATTTGTAGCAGTCGATATCCCAATTTGGCCAATCGGCGTAGCGGTGTGGGTCACCTATCTCTACATTTTCACCACACTCGCGGAGACTCCAGGTCGAGTTTGCTTGAAGGATAGCGTCAAGCGATGCGCGAGCTCAACAATAGGCTGTACAAACAATAGTCCGTAAGCTAAGGGATAAAGTCAATCGCTCGCTCGAATGTGATGGTAAGTGTTAGAAATTTTGGGTTCAGCACAAAAGTAACGTTTAAGGTATTTTGGTACTTTACACAAAAGGAAAGTGGTACAAAACTGGTACACGGTGGTTTCGGTTTTGAACACCAAATTTCTATTTTTTGCATTGTGAACTTTAGAAATAGAAACACACAAAGTCGAAGTTGAAGTCGCATGAGTTTCCTGGGATGGCGGGTTGGTTATGCAAGTCAGGAATAGGATTAAGAGCAGTAGAAGGTATCGAATAGGTTGGCGATAAACACTTCTCAATATACATTGCATTGTTTAATACAACCTTGCATTATTTCTTCGACTATCAACACCAAGCTAAAATCACATACTGGCCTACGTTCGACTGTCTACTATGAACAACGAATTTCAACAGGTTATGAGCCCAAAGGGTCAAGATGATAATTTCGGTGAAGATTATGAAGAAGAGAAGCCTACCACGATGGGAGATCAAGGTGCCCGACTGGTAGACATGCTGAAAGGCGTAATTGACAGACTTGACCGACTCGAATCGAGTCGGAGACAACCCGACATGGATAGTTTTGGTTTCAACAATTCCATGCGATTGGGAACGAAGATGCGAATGGCATCTTTAGATGGTACACCCGAAAAGAAACCTGATTTGGCGGATCACTTTCAAGATCATGCAGCCGGTTTTGGAGGATTAAACTACCAAAATCTGCATCAACCAAAACCGGAACCAAACTTGCATCAGCAACCAAATCTGCACCCACAGCCAAACATTTACCCGCAAACGAACATGTACCCGCAACCGAACATGCAACCGAATTTACACCCGCAACCGAATCTGCAACCGAATTTACACCCGCAACCGAATCTGCAACCGATCTTTAAAACCCCGTCAGCACGCGAATGCAAGTTATCGATTCGAACTTTTGACGGCAAAGAGGTATACGGGGGTCTTGGTGCCGGTTTCAAGCAATGGAGCACAAGATTTATACGTCAAGTTGCCATTGCAGAATCTGCATGCGGATATCGCTGGGGCGAAGATTTCAAGGTGGACTTACTCAGCCATTACCTAAGCGGTATGGCTGAAAGCTATTACAATCGCCAAGTCGATTCATGGTGGAACGAATCACAAAGTTTGGTTCACGTTATGAATCGAATGTTATCGGCATTCCATACAACCATAACACCGGCTCAGTCGATGAAACTATTCACGGCAAGAAAACATCCGAAAAGGACATGGAATGAACATTACTTGTACCTTGTGGCAATTACAAAAGCTGTTGGAGGAAGTGAGCCACTGGTGCTTGAAAACATAGTTCACTATGCATCTAGTCAACTGAAAACAATTCTACTATCCAGATACAACCACTCAAGACAAGACTATCTTCGTCAAGCAGAAGAGCTATGCCAATTTGCTCAAGCGATTGAAAACGACGGACAACAAGGAAAAAGTCGTCAAAGTGAAACTATCAACTACGTCGAGCAAAAACCCAATGTCAAAAAATGCAAGAATTGCAAGAAGATAGGGCACACCGAAGACAAATGTCGAAGCAAAGTTTCGAAGGAAGTGGACTTTACCTTAAGCAACATCGAAATTAAAGACAGCAATGATACAAGGTGGATTCTGGATAGTGGAGCAAGCATGCACTTGGGAAATAACCTTTCGTACCTACAAGAAGTCGAAGATGTTCAAGGGACATGCTATCAAGCAGACGGAATGAAGTTGAATGTCACCAAAAAGGGGTGGGTGAGAATCACCACTTACCTTAATGACAAACCAAATGTTATCCGACTAGAAAATGTTTACTACGTGGAAAATTTAGCGAAAAACATTCTTTCGTACGGACTCCTAGAAGACAAAGGATGTCATCTGGACTATAAGAATGGAAAACGAGTGATGGGGCACCAAAAGTCCGGCAAAGGAATATTTTCCGTTAAAAAACAAACCGAGTACTCACGGTGGATGTAAAAGTGGAAAGGTTACAAATTTTCAATGGAGACCAAGTAATGGCGATCCTCCAAGATAAAGAGAACAACCAAGAGCAAACCCTTCAAGAAGGCACGCTCATGCACTTCCACGCTTGCCTAGGGCATCAAAGTTTCGATGCAATCGAAAACATGGCGAAGAACGAAAGTTTTGGAATAAAACTTACCAACACTAAAAGAATGACTTGCTTAACCTGCGCACAAGGTAAGCAGACGAAAAATGCGAAGTCAAAGCAAGACAGTGGTTTGAACGCGCCAACGGACCGCATTGGAGGTGTCAATTGCTCTGACTTGAAAGGGCCAATAACTCCAAAAGACAGATTCGGAAATCGATACCTTATCAACTTTATCGATTTCAAATCTAACTATGTACGAGTATTTTTGGCGAAGACCAAAGACGCGGCGGCAAAAATTTTCGAACATTTCCTGGCG
Organism: Sclerospora graminicola; assembly: GCA_001887855.2. Lineage (NCBI taxonomy): Eukaryota > Oomycota > Peronosporomycetes > Peronosporales > Peronosporaceae > Sclerospora > Sclerospora graminicola. The sequence goes on along the minus strand of MIQA02002609.1, from coordinate 10,585 downwards.
TTTTTCGAGCGTCAGTTCAACTGCAAGGTACACCTACTAAGGACAGATGGAGGACTCGAATACAAGAACCTGGATCTGTTTTTCAAACAAACTGGTGTGATAAGGCAGATAAGCGAAGCAAACAATCAGTGGAGCAACGGAAAAGCTGAACAAATGCATAGAACGATAATGAACATGGCAAGATGTATGGTTTTTTCATGCGGCCTAAATCTTTCGTTTTGGGGCGACGCGGTTCAATATGCCGCATACATCATTAACAGAAGTCCTACGAAAGCAAAATCAAGAAACATGACGCCCTATGAAGTTCTGACTGGAAAGAAACCAAACCTTGGAGAAATTGTGGCATTCGGTTCACCCTGCACTGTTTACAGGAATCCCGGAAAATATTCGCTCGCCCATCGAGCTCAAATCGGGATAATTGTCGGTAAAAGCGAAGAGGTCAAGGGGTATAAAGTTTACCTAAAGGACGAACGAAAAGTGGTTGCAACGCAACACATCAAGAACATAGACACTTTAAATGAAGCGCAAAACAAACAAGTACGACGTGGCCTGGAAGTGAAGGAGCTGAAAATCAGAAAGTTACGACGAAAAATGCAGAAAACAAAAATGGAAAGCAGAAGAAGACGTGGCAACGAGACAGGCATCAAACAAGAGGACACACGAAGGCTAAAGCACAGAAGGAGAAAGCGTCGAGCGAAGATATTGTCGGTCAGAACGCGGACCAAGAAAACACGACTCAAACAAGTGATGAAACATTCGAAACAGTGAATTTTATTTCCGAAGTGGATCCAAAAAGTTTCGGCCAAGCGATGAAGAGCGGAAACAAGGAGAAATGGGTGAAGGCAATAAATGAAGAAATATCAGCGCTCGAACGCAACCAAGTATGGACGATCGAAGAAAAACCGAAGGATTGCCGTCCGCTGCACACCAAATGGGTGTTCAAGACAAAAACCAATGAAAATGGAGATATCGATTGATATAAAGCACGGCTTGTGGCTTGTGGAAATGAACAAAGACTTGGGATCGACTACAACTTAACCTTCGCAGCGGTGATGGAGCTCGGAACAGTGAAATTAATTCTAGCATTGTCAAAAACTTGGGGTGTCTGCGCAAAACACGGAGACATTCCAAATGCTTACGTGAAGGCACTGGAAACGGAACATGAAATTTATCTACACATTCCACAAGGCATGAATTTAATGAGCTAAGGTTTTGACGAAGACATCAACGAAGAAAAATGGTGTTGAAACTGCGAAAAACTCTCTATGGATTGAAACAAGCAGGTCGACTATGGAATCAACTTTTGCATGGAAAATTACTACAATCAGGTTTCAAACAAAGTATCACCGATATGTGCTTGTTCAAGACAATTAACGATGCTACCACTATCGTAGGAGTCTACGTCGACGACCTACTAGTAACTGGAACGCAGGAGGAGCTCGTGGACGATTTTTTCAACGATTTAAAAGTGCTCGAAATCAAAAAGTTGGGAAAAGTTTCAAAATTCCTAGGAATGAGAATCACATACGATCAAAACAGTGGATACACGTTAGATCAAGAGGTCATGATTGGAAACATGCTTCGAGAGTACAACCTTGAAGATGCTAACCCAGTGAAGACACCGATCAACAGCGAATACGAAGACCTGAACCTGGAAAATCAAAATCTTTTGGCAAAAAACAACAAAAGGTGAGATGCCTACGATAAAAAAGTTCCAATCCTTGGTCGGTGCTTTACTCTGGATATCTCGATGCACGCGGCCGGATATATCTTTCGCGGTGCACAAGGCCACGCGAATGACTCACGCACCAACAATGGTTGACTGGAACTTGGCAAAGCGCGTCCTCGGATATCTAAAAGGAACAAAAGAGTTAAAGCTGCACATGGGATATAAAGCGGACAAAAGCAAGACCACGCACCATATTGAAGGGTACAGCGACGCTGATTACGCCGGCTCAAAAGACGATAGAAAATCGACGACCGGAGGCATAATCCAGCTGAATGGAATGATAATCAGCTGGCTGTGCAAGAAGCAAGGCGGCGTTTCCTTATCAACCATGGAAGCCGAGTATTATGCAGCTTCAAAAGTCGAAGTAGAGATGCTTGGGTGTCGGGAAATTCTACAAGAAATTGAAACACAAGTGAAAAGACCAATGTTAATCCACATGGATAATCAATCAGCAATCAAGGTGATGAACGAAAATGATGGTTTTTCAAAATTGAAGCATATTGACATCAGATTGAAAAAAAATTATGATGTCAAAAATGAAAAATGGCGAAATCAAGGCACAATATTGTGCTACAGACGACATGATGGCGGACATCCTCACCAAAGCCTTACCTTACCCGAAGCTCGCAAAATTGCTAAATGGAATTGGACTGATGTAAAATTCACACTGAGAAGGAGTGTTAGAAATTTCGGGTTCAGCACAAAAACAACGTTTAATGTATTTTGGTACTTTACACAAACTAAAGTGGTACAAAACTGGTACACGGTGGTTTCGTTTTTGAACACCAAATTTCTATTTTTTGCATTGTGAACTTTAGAAATAGAAACACATAAAGTCGAAGTTGAAGTCGCATGAGTTTCCTGGGATGGCGGGTTGGTTATGCAAGTCAAGAATAGAATTAAGAGCAGTAGAAGGAATCGAATAGGTTGGCGATAAACACTTCTCAACATACATTGCATTGTTTAATACAACCTTGCATTATTTTTTCGACTATCAACATCAAGCTAAAATCACATACTGGCCTACGTTCGACTGTCTACTATGAACAACGAATTTCAACAGTAAGCTTTCAGCAATATGTCACCGCCTTTGTAGACGCGATCCGCCACAGCACCAGTCACGTTTAGCTCCTTTTTGTTACCCTTAAGTGGCAGATTCTTCTAGTCCTCCCAACGCTATAAATTAAGACAAGTACGCTTCATCTGTGTGACTAGGTACCAATCCCACACTTAACAACATCTGCACGCCTCCCGAAGAGTATCCGTTACGATAAATTGTGACGCTCTTAATTGGCGCATCACGCTCTGTATTTAATAAACGGTGTTCAAAGATGTCTCGCGCACAGCCTATAGCTCGCCCCAGAACGTAAAGCCAATCACTCATGTCAACCTTTTCAAGTCACAAGGAAAAATCTCCACGTTTACCCATTACAAATCCACTGAATAGTACATGTAATTATAGCTGGACATGCGATATCCTTCCACCCTTGTGACCATGAAAACCACAGCCCCCACCTCGTCTCCACAGTTTGATCAAGACCTTGTGCAATACATCCACAAATGATCCTCGGTAGTGGTTCACATTAGTACATCTAAAATGGTACACGCCATTATTTGGTGCATTATTCGTGTCTCATTTTAGATCTCTATGTAAGTAAATGTCAGAACCAGGACCTAGATCTGTTCTAATTTCGGCGGGTATACATGAGTTGCTGCACCCTGCTCTGGGGGTAAGGGGATGTGTCCACATCTTATCAATGTCGGGCATCTTACATACACACTGTTTTTTCATCGTTCGACGGGCAAATCCGGTCTGGGTTTACAAGCACAGATATGAAACTTGAATGGATGGATAACTTGATATTCACGACAGCTGACCAGCTACTCCCCCCATCACTTTGCTGACTTCACACTCGCTGGTTATTCTTGTGTTTTCAAGATCTCCGACACTGCAATATTCTTGTACAATACGTAGCAGACTGACAACTGACCTGATAAAGTTAACATAACCCATTTCGTCACTACTTGTTATTGATTTTTTTCTAAACGATGGTTTGTTGTAGATTTGTATTCAACATCCTGGTGAATATCGCTTTGCACGAAAAGAGGAGTTTGTTGAAATGTGTTCGTCGATTGTGGTGCTGCGTTTTGGTGCGTGGAGTTGCGAGGTAGCTCAGGTTCATTAGTGGGCACTTAGCCCACATGGTCGACAGAGAGGCAGAAACCTCGTTTAGAATAAATAGGTTAAAGCCATGTTTGATAGGGAAGGCACGGTATCGATATCTATCGATTTGATCGCTCTATGACGATATGAAAGGCAAGGTATCGATATCTATCGATTTTTTAATTTGACCGCTCTATGTGAAACGGACACAATTCAATTGGATCAATCCATTTATACCGGCAAAGGTGCGACAGAGTTCATCCACGACTACGGGCTCAAAAACAGTGATAAACGAGAGTGGGGGGCGCTGTAAGCTGTATAGATGCAAATTCAAAGGCTGTAGCTGGTCAGCCGCAGTGACCAAGCAGATAAAGCAACCTTACCTGTAGAAGCTGACGTCTTTAAAAAGACGAACACTCGGACATTTGCGTGTCGACAGCAAATCCAACTTAACTGCAACCGGCCTTGCTACCAAAGTTTTGTGTAGCTGCCACCCGTAGTACTGCTGTGTTCAAACACCCCTTGCAGCTACTTTCCAAGCCGCGTCAAAAATCCTGCTTCAGAACAGACAACGCGATATCTACTTACAAGGGTGACTATGATGAATCCTATAAACTTATTCATCCATTTCTTGCTGGGACAGCATCCGTCAACCCAGGATCGATCATAGCCCTAGCGATCGTTATTTCTTTGTGACTTGTGTCTTTACGATTTTCTTTTGGATGCTGCCACCCAATTTTCAGGTTTGATGCAGCTCCCTTTAAGCAACAAAATACACGGGTCGTGCCCTAACAGGGATGGGAACAACAAAACTCGCTTTCGCCGTTGTTATCTCGGATAATGAATCAAACTTGAGAGGGTTATTTGAGCTTTGTATGCAGAAAGGCATCCCCAATCCATCACCTGACACCACCAATCTTCTGCAATCGTGGGTTTTTGACATTCGTCGCATGGCACTTGAGACAATACTCGAAAATCCACGATCGAAGAAGATAAAGTATAGATGATCCACATTCTGCGAAACTAAAAATCCTCGGTGCAAGTGGCAAACGTCTCGAGTCGCTGATATTTGGTAATGAATGGTCAAAACGCGAGAACGAGTACACATTGAATTGTAGAGTCTCACTATGCCGCTCTTGACAGGACCGGATTCGGCGTGGCCTCCCTAGCTTGCCAAAGCCCTTTATGAAGCAGTCGATGGATGCACTTGTTGTGCGTATGAAATGGTATAACTCGCGGACTACAGCTGGTCTGATACTGCCCCCACACGTATCCGAATTGCGGCGCAAGGAACAAACCAAAGCAGGAGCCTACGAGGTATTGATGAGTTTGCGCACATTGTTTCTCGTGAATGGAAAGGGGCAAAACACGATGCAGCGTGTATTTTTACAGTCCACCAGCTGCTCCTGTATGTCCAAGGTATCCCGTGCCGCCACACTATTAGTGTGCTTCAGTTTGGCAAGGCGCTCACCCGGTTTATTGAAATATTCAGGCTTTCTTGTTTCTACTTCGAGGGCTTCGGGGCGCAGCATATTGAACTAGATGTTAATGATCATTTAGTTGCGTCAGACGTGATCAATGATCCACTCACGTAAGTGGGAGTGGATCGCAGAAAACCTCGAAGCATTCGTAGTGCCGGGAAAAGGGCACAACTGTAGGGCGCGTGGAGAGGTGGATCGACCACAATAAGCGGACCTGTCGCCGGAACGGCACCGTTACCTATGTAAGTCTGGCCTTACTCTAGGGGTTCCCCGTACGACTAGCCCGCTATGGAAAATCTACCCATTAAGAGGCGAAATAGATGCACCGCAACACGGCAGTGGAATTGAGATCGACATCGGTGACAGCTTCAAACATGGTGACTGCATTAGTGCCCTTACTACTGATCTGCCTATGCTGCTGGACTGTTTCGATCATATTTCATTGAAGTGGCTTGTGGCGGTTTATTTTACAAGCTTCCATTACTTCGGAGAGCGCAACTGACATAGCCTGGGTGGATCGACACGTTATTATTACCCATGCCCCAAAACCGACGCCGATCTTCCAGTTGGGTGGCTGGAGGGGATGCCTCTGTGTGTCGCGGCCCCTGAATTGAGCCAGGAGGATCTTGATAGTTTAAGCCGACCCCCTCCCCACAGTACGCAGGTTTCATCGAGTTTTCTAGCCTACTGAGAACAAGGAAACTGAAGCCCACTTCTAGCGTATATCGTATATCACCAAAACCTTCTTCTAAAGTCTTCATCACCGACTGACTTCGAAACAGAAAATAAAATGGATTCCCAAGCCCAGACTCCCACTAAAGCACATCTTGGCTAGATGATCCACCATATATTTCGTTGCTCCAACTGGATGATGCAAAAGGAAAATCGGAATTTGCTCCTCTCTTTGACTCCTTATTGATTTCTTTAGAAACTCACGAAAGAATAGAAGAAGCAGTTCAAGAGAATACAATTGGTGATATTGTGTGCCAAGGCAAAGCTTCATGTGTCTTCGAGGTATCGTTGCGCATTTTGAGGTACAAGTCTCGTTCTCGGCTTCATATCGTGCGCATTTTGAGGTACATGTCTCGTTCTCGGCTTCATATCGTGCGCATTTCGTAATGATTAAAAATTATGATAATTTTAGGTTTGATTTTAAGGGCAAAGTTCACCTCTGTTCTGGAACAGCTCGGTTGAAAAATGGAGGCATCTGATTGGTCAGATAGTCGTCACCATTCGAAGAGGTCGGCTGAGTCAACACATCCTCGGTTATAAAATTATACAGGAACTTTTACCCAAAACTCACAGACATGGATGACACTGTATTATATCACATTTTTTATGAAAGGTCGGTGTGTCTTCTTTAACTTGGTTGGCCCTTCGGTTAGGGAGGTGACTCAAACAGAGGTGAACTTTTCCCTAAATATGAAGGCGGCTAAATTTGTGGCATGATTTGTCCCGTGCACCGCATGGATTACGTATTTATCAATAAAGAATGCCTGAGGCAGGCGATATCTCAGAAGGCCTGCTGCATTATACATATTCAGGTGACGTAGGCACGAGTTGATAGTGAACGTATCCTGGATGCAGTTGTCGTGCATTGTGGCGACGATTTCTTGGCAATGATACGTTTCTGTCTTGGCGCTGACGTGGTAAACGAAGTGTGCGTGATGATTTATATCCTTCTGGAGAACACGCTCAATGTGCTGACGCCATTTGTGGAGATTTGGGAACATGGAAATTAACTCGAATGGTGGGAAGAAGGCTGTGTTATATTCGCACGTCCATGTATCACGCTTGCAGATGTGATTTTGCTCAATTATACGATCTTCTCAGTGTACTACAGTAGATGTCGATCAGTTTGCGAGAAACCGACATAAACACCCTGCAACAAGTAAATAAGCAGCCATACGTCTTCGAATTTAAATCATTTACTTACCTGAGGCACTTCATGCGAGCGTCAAAATATATCGAGTCCGGGTAATGCGGGAAAACACGTATTTTGTCGTATCCGCCATAATTTTTAAACACAACTCCATCAACCTTATCGTTTCGGATGTTCTCAATGATTGCTTTTCACAACATACGATTATGTCCAGTATCGATGCACCATTGTGTATATCTGGCATGCAGTATTGTAAATGGAATTTCGTTACTAACAAATCCACCTTTCCTCTATCTTCTGTAAATATCTCTTCATTAAAGTATTTTAAAATGGATGTTTCAACCTTTTTTTAGCTAATTCATTCTATGATCATCTTTTGGAGCAACTTCATTATACTTCGTATCCTCTGTATCTTTCATAATTATATTAGCGAAGTGAAACTTTTCAAATCGTAAAAATGTCTGAATAGTCTTGTATTCAGTCGCATGCATAACACATACAGCAAATGCGGTGTTTGGTCAATCAAGAATACGCTGCATCAGCATTCAAGATGCTACGGTGGAACATCTCCATTTTGTCGTCAAGAGAGACTTCCGACCAAAAATCTTGAAAGTCATACGATGCATCGATCCATTTTTTCTTCAAAGCCACAATGCGCGCCACCCTTGCCTGTAGATTCAAACAGCGATAGAACGGACAGTGAATATCAGAGCACTGCAATCGACATCACTAAACGTTGTCCGGACATCGAAGCGACACGGATTCTTCGACAACGATCTGCTCCTCCTCAGCACTCGTGTTTGCTCTGCGCTGAACACTTTGTTGCCGTTGCGGTCCGCAAGATCTACGAGAGGGATGTCTCGGATAGATGGATCGAACGAAAAGCTTCAAACGGAAAGCGTCCGTGTTGTCGCGAATGAAGCTGATTGGGAAATGATCGAACGCGTATTTCAAAGGCTTGAACAGTAGCAACCCATTCCTCCCATCATCGATGTCAGATATCTGCATCATCACAAGCGACATATATTCGTTGCTGTGACGAAACAAATGCGACGCGAACACGAGCGACTTCGGAAAAGTAACATCGAGGAGCATGCATCGCACCCGGGATTTCTTTCGGGTGTAGCATCCATAGAAGTTGCACAAGTTGTCTTTGAAATCACTGTTCTGTTCAGTCAGAGTCGTTGGGGCATGTGTGAGAACTTGAGACAAAATCACTTCGAGAAGAGTCATGGTAGGTGAGTGGAGGTCGTCGAGTCATGGTAGGGGAGCGGGGGTCGTTATGCGGAGGAACAACCACCAACACGTGATTTTCCTTGAATTTCGGTTCTGGCATCCCCTCGAGAAACTCTTCAAGGCCAAACTTCCCATCGAGTTCATTGCCTTCGTGTGTCATCGCTTCGATTAGATCAGTCTTTTCCCCTTACAAAAGCTTCTTCACATCATCTGTGCTTGATTCGAGCCACGTGTTGTCGCCCTTCTTGGCGAAGTACAGCTGCAGTTCACCCGCATCACACCTTCTTGTATTTTTCTTCTTTTTCTTGATTGTTTCTTCAAGTCATCCACAGACTCGCTCGTCACAGAGAAGGCGTTTCCCTTCACGCCACAAGCGCGTAGAGCACCTTCACCATGCTTCCAGTTGTTTTCTGTGAGTGGGGACATTTTCACTACAGTTTAGCGCATGGTCCACCCTTGAACATATCTCAAAAGGCTTAAATAATTTCTCTCAAATCCATAAAAGGCTGCCCTTCGTATAGAGGTTGCCGCTAGAGTGATTGAGTAGACCAGAGACAGGTTTTTGGGCAGATCTAAATCCCTGATATTGCATGAGTTCAGCGGCAACACCGCCTGCGTTAAGGAACGCTATGACAATTAATAGGCTAGTCGGAGATCATTAGTATGACAAGAACTGAGTCACGTTTCATTAAAACAATATCTGGAATTCTGCTTCCGACTGTATTGTACTATGAATCGACTTCTCGCTCTTGATTGGGCGATTAGTGCTTGCCGGTTTTCCAATTGGGGCAACGGTCCTCCTCCTTTACACCTACATGCATGAACAAGATAACTTCTGTAAGCTGTACATGGTGCTATGTATCTATTTCCGCACCATTGAGCGCACTGTCAATGTGCTTTCCGCAGCCTCTCCACGTTGCCTTCTGGCAGGTCGAGCACTCAATCTTCATACACATTTTTGGCGATAGAAGAACAATTGACGAGAAATTGAATAGGAAATACTAGTATAGTACTGTACCGGTATTAGCGTTACTGCAACATTCAGGCTTAGCGCACCATCTCTCGCAACATCGCTCATACACCACACACGCAACATTGAACAACACACAGTCAACACAAATATAGACACATATACTTCGAAGTATGTTGGAAGGTAGCTCCTAGTGATCACATAGCGAAGGACATCGAGGCGGAGCTCATGCAGAGTCCACTAGTCTTTCGACCACACCCTGACTTGCACTATATAGGGTGGGAGATGGATGACACAACACCTGGGTGGAAAATCTCGTATAAACTGCGACGGTCTTTTAAGAGGTTATATTATAAGGCTGTTGCCCGCCAAGTCAGTGGGCTCTTATCGAAATGGAAACGTCGCTGTGAACAAAATCGATGGTGGATCAGTCTTCAAGATATCGAGCCAACACAGGTATGGGAGCACGATAACGTTCTAACTGATTATCAGGTATGGATCCTTTATAGGACCAGGGCTATGCAACTAAACACTTACTACCAGCGAGGAGTAACGAGTCCAAGATGCGTATTGGATGAAAACTGTACTGGCAGGACCTCGGACATCGTTCATATAATCTGAGGTGCAAGAGAGCCCGGGCCTTTTGGGCCAGAGTACTTCGGCACTGGCTGGGGAGCGCTATCAGAGAGGATCAGGTGGTGGATTATGTGCATGCTGTCACAAAGAAAGAGGCCCCTCCGTTAGAAGAAATTTGAAACAGGCGATGATATTAAATTACGGATGGCATGACAACTCATATGTCAGAGTATTTGAACGGATATGGGCAGGGGTCTGTGGAATAGCCATAGCTTGGCTATGGCAGCTACGAAACCAAGCTGTCTTTCAAGGGCAGACCAAGAACGCCTACGAATATCTTGAATTTATCTGGAAACAATGCAGAATTCAACTAGATTCGGTAGCAGTTTTCGAGAAACAATCTGCATTGACGAGGGAGGACGGGATCCGACTACAAATTAGTTTAAAGTGCTTATACGACCAGGAACCAACACCATATCACAACCAGCCTCGACGCGATCAGGATAATTTAAGAGAAGTGAGTCAGGACTTATGCCACCCATCAGCT
>MIQA02002608.1:0-13619 GCA_001887855.2 Sclerospora graminicola | reverse complement strand
CCGAAATTGAGAGGGATAAATCCGCTCGGCTGGTCATACCTACCACCCTACAACCGGATATCCTCCATCATTATCACGTGAGTCTGGAAGGAGGACATCAAGTCATTGGCCGGACATATCATAAAATCAAGGCGCATTTCCACTGGCGGGGCCTCTACCCCAGCGTACAAGCTTATGTGGGAAGCTGTCCGGATTGTGAAACGGGGAAGGGTCGGCCGACCATTAGAGGGCGGTCGCCTGGGAATATACAGGCCACCTATCCTTTTCAAGTCATCGCGATGGACCATATCCCATCCTTACCTAAATCTCGAAATGGGTACACAGAGCTGCTGATCTGGACGGATTTGTTTACCGGACTGGTCATAGCAAAGGCCAGTTCCACACGTACCGCTCAGCAGGTTGCTCAAGGTTACGAGGAATGTGTGTTTAGACGTTTCGGAGCGAGCGAGGTCATCCGGCATGATAGGGAGCCTGGATTTATGGCGGACGTATTCCGAGCCTTCAACAAGATTCTGGGACAAAAACAGAGCGCGACCATGGCCTACCGCCCGCAAGCGAACGGGAAGGCCGAAAGGATGGTTCAAACTCTTATCCGAGCTCTCCAGATGTATGTGGTGGAGGCGGATCAGTGCGACTGGGACGAATACGCGGAGAGACTGGTTTTCGCCATCAATTCGTCGTACGATCGAGTAAGGGGCGACACCCCTTTCTATTTAGCTTATGGATGGGACCCCGATCCACTTTGGAAGCTGCCATATTAATAGGGTGCACAAGAAGCCGGGACAGAGACGCCCGTCGCTGGAGGATGGGAGTGCAACGTCACTATTCACTGGCGCGAGAACAGGTAAACGAACGCCTCCGACAAGCAATTAAGGACCGCGCTGAGCAGAATAACGACCGAGCTAGAGAACACGGTATAGAGCCAGGTTCCCAGGTATGGCTGTATCTGGATCGGGTCAAGGAGGGCTATGCGCGGAAGTTAGCTCATATGTGGCATGACCCTTTCCGAGTAGCGGAACTGGTTGGGGACCATGCAGTCAAGCTGGTTACGGCGGGCACGGATTACAACGTTTCCCGATAGGCATGGTCTAAGTTGCAGTTGGTTAACACTTCCCGGGACCGCCCGAATGTGAGGATTGGTTGAAGCTTTCGGGAAGCAATACTGCGGGATCGGAAATGTCAGTAGGCGCCAGATTCCACAACGAAGCGGCAGACGAGACCTCTGGAATACTCCATCGTCTAACTGTCGCTGGCATGAGGCGAACATCCGGTTAAAGAAGATGAGCATGTCGAAGCCGCGTCTACTTAGAGCATAACGCATTAAAATAGTTGAGGTGGTTAAATATTTTGGGTTTATTAGGTTTAAAATAAAACTCGCTTCGCCATGAGCGGAGAAATTTTTCCAGACCAATTCTAAGATCCTGTATCAGCAAGTCCAAAACAAACAGTTTCCAACCAAACAATGACCGCTGATCCGCCGAGATACTCATGACCTACGATGGGGAGGAGATCCCACTGTAGAAGGAAGAAGCACCTCTCAGCGTACTAAATAGGCCGGCCCATCGGTACATTTTAGGCAGACTTCACCGATCACCCGGCTCCTTTACAGTGAGAGGTATGTTACCTGCAAGCACTGCAACAAGACCGTTGGAATCCACGAGAAGTCTGAGCGTGCAAAGGATCATTTGGCGCTAGGTAAGCCCTTCAAACGCTTCTTAACAACTTTGGATGAACAGCCAGCATGGATTGCAACGCATGCCAACAAGAAGAAACAAAAACAAAAACAACTGCAGCTGGTCCATCTACAAACGAAATTTTCAACACCCAGAAGTCTTTGGGAACGTATCTGCTGCCGTCGGTGACGCCCAAAGTCCGTGGCAAGTTCCAGGAGACCATTGTCATGTAATCTGTATGACCTAAAATTCTTTTCAGCGGGTAGAAGATCCCAATTTCAAGGCGGCTATCAAATAGCTGATCCCGGACGATAATTTACTGCCTCTCAGTGGACCTCTGCTTGACAAGTGCTACGCGATGGTAAGATCAAAGTGTGATACTTTCTTGCATAAAAATTTATCTAATCCTTGTCTCGTGTCAGATGCATGGTCAAACGTCAACAATGAGCCCATTGTAAACTACATGGCCACGGTTCCACCCCACCAATCTCTTTTTTTTCTGGAGGCCGTTGCAACAGGCCAACAGGGCCACATCCCGGAATGGATTGCGGAGGATATTGTGCGGGTCCTGAAAAAAAGCGACATCAAGTTTGTTGGAGCTGTGACGGTCATTACTTTCGCGAACAAAAAGGCATGGGAAATCCTTCAAGCTGAGTTTCCGTCTCTCTTCTTTCAGAAATGTACCTCTCATGGGTTACACCTGTTTGTTAAGGATATATTTGCTGCTACGAAGACCCGGAAACGGGGAGATCGGTGGCAACTTTTTCCGATGGCTACCCACTCGAGTATCTGCAAAACATTACGACGGAGGTCAAATTGGTTGTTAAGTTTTTCAACAACCCCCATGTTATGAAGTACAAGCTTACCCAACTGCAGCGCCATGAGAAGTTGCGCAGGCTTGCGCTGCCAGCACCCACGAGATGGGGTTCTGTTTAAAACTGTGCTGCAGTCAGAGCATCTATTGCACATCATAGTTTGCGAGCGAGACTTTGTAGCTGGCACAGCCGCTGTAAAAGATCAACGAAGAACAATCAAGGCGATTGTGACTAACGACAATTTCAAACCTATGTTACAAAAGGCATTGGAGTTTCTAATACCGCTCGATGCATTGATAGTCAAATATCAATCTGACGCTTGTCCCATCTGTGAAGTTTATCCCGACTTCTTGAGGTTAGCCCCAAGCTTCCAAGGACTTGTTACCAAACGAATTATTAGCGCTCAAGAAGCGCTTATCTTGAAATCCTTGTTAATTCGCGATTTCAATTCATCTACGGAACCGGTCATGGCCTTGTCTACTTGTTAGTTCCTAGGTACTTGGGTTAAACCTTTCCTCTTGAAGTGAAAAGAACTCTGCAAAATGATCTTTTCAGATTCCCTGCAGGCAGTGGTCCTCCTATGGATGCTGCTTGGCGGGGCACCCTCTACCTGGAATATTCGGCATTTGTAGTATTTGCGCACCAGGACAAGCAGGAAAAAGAAATACGTTATCAGATGCTTGTTGACATGCGCCAGACAGTCCTCCAGTACTGGCAAGTTTTTGGCCAACCTTGCAACACCTCGCCCTCAAGTTGTTCACTATGGCAGCATCGAGTGCTGCAGCTGAGCGAAACGTCTCGACTTTCGGCTTGATTCACTCAAAGTTACGCAACTCTTTGACTACTGAGCGTGTCGAGAAGCTGGTTTTCATCAGGACCAACCACAGAGTATTTTCTGATGCTAGACCTGCTAAAGATGACATAAAGTCCCTATCGGACTCTTCGGAGGGTTGTAACGATAACGACATCTCCGATGGTGATGACAGCGCATAAAATGTCTCACTAAATATTATTTAAATAGCTCATTATTGTCTTAATCAAAAAATACCATTGCATAGGCTAGGAAGATTGAGCTCTATGTCATAATGTGAATTCAGAAATCTGAATACTGGTGGGTCGGGGTCTGGGTGGCTGTGTAATGCTGCGCAATTTGGGTTTTATTGGGTTTATTTAAACCCAACTTCTGATTTAAAAAAAATGGGTTTAATTCAGCCCTGCTTAGTTTAACCCAGACTAATTTTTAATACCAACTAAAAATCTATTCTCTGTTCATTAATAGTCTGGCAAAAGCTATTAAAGGTAGCACAGCAGGTTCGAAATTAGTCTGGCACAGACTAATTACGATAGTGTCCAAATCAACTTTTATTAACGTAAAACATCAGATTTTCGCAGGAAATTGGGTACCTTAGCTAAATTAGTATAATTTTGTTCAATCAGCAGACAGGTGGAATCCGCATAAACCAATGAAAAGCTCTAATCATGGACTGAGTGGATGTGTAAAGGGTTATCCTTAGAGATGTCTCTGGAAAAATATACAAGCTGAAAAAAGTCGACCAAAAACCCAAAAAAAAATATCGAAAACAGCAGATTTTCGCGGAAAATCTTCATAGAAATGTCGCCGATAAACCTAAAAGCGGACATAAGTCGACCAAAAATATCAAAAATATCAGTTTTTGCAGAAAATCTTTACTGCGAAAAACTGCTGCTTTCGATTAATCAGCCAATCGTGGGACGGTAGCAAAAATACAGACATATAATTGGCCAGCTGATGTTTCCTGCGGAAAACTGCTGTACTGCGGAAAACTGATGTTTTACGTTACGTACAGTTTGGTTACATGGTACAGTACCATGCAACCAAACGGTACGTAAGAAAAGTTGATTGGACACTACAGTACCTAAAAAGTGTCCTTAGTGTGGGTGGGAAAATAGTGTGGCTGCGCAAATACCATGGGCCACACTATACTTTCTTCTTTTTCAATATTCCACAATACTAATTTCGCACATTCTGCTTATGGAATCGACATGTACCAAGTGTCGATGAAATCTTTCGTTTTTGCAAGAATTTGTTTAATAGTGCACAAGAAAAATGGCGAGATTTCCATATTTATATTTTCACTTACACTATGAAGCTTGGTGCAATACAGTATTAGAAACGTATCGTATTATCCGAGCTTGCTTTCGGCTTTTTATCATTAATGCTCGTATTACATGCCACCTCGAACTTCAATGATAGCATCGCTATAATCATTGATTTGGTTTAGCAAGAATGGTAGAGCAACATCATAGAAATTGCTTAGCAAGAATGATAGAGCATTATTGGAGAATAATATTGACTAGCAACGCTTTCTTTATTAGTATAGTAGTACTCATATAATGCACTTACTGAATTAACGCTATCATCACATCAATGGTACCAACGTGGTGGTTGAGTATCTAAGTTATATCACACGATAACTGTGGTTGTTGATTACACTTCACAACTTACGACCTAGATACGTGAATATCCACATTCTAATTCAGTCCTCTGGTCTGAATATCAAAGGGTGGAGCCCCAGAGCTTGCTACTCTATCTTATTAGAAAATTAGAAGATTATAATTGAAGTATATTATACCCGCATAGAAAATTACCCACTGCTAAAACGCAAAACCCACGCTATTTTTACCCAACACGATTAGTGTGGCCTATACTAAATTTCGCAGCGACATTATTAGCGTGGGTGCAGAATTACTGAAGCCCACACTAATTTTGATTTTCCATGCAAAATTTCGAGTGCGAAATTAGTATGGCCCACACTAATGACACTCTGTTGATTTAAGTACGATTTCCTTCCCATAAAACCTCGTGGGCGTTAAAACCCTAATGATATCCCAGTTTCACCTCAAATTAGTAACGCTACTATTTTGTTGAATACCGGTTCTAGTATTTACTAAATATAGCAATTTTAGTTATAAATTTGCGTTTTTGCCCCTACATAGAGTAGGTGTTTAGGGCTACCATGACGGAAAAGATGGATACAATATACACTCAAGCTGATGACCCCGGCCCGGGGTTAGAGCACCCTTCAGTCCAACCCCAAGAAGTGGTGGGATGACTTTGTGGATGAAACTCAGTCCTCCCAAGACTCTGCAAAAGACGGCCCGTTGGAGCCGGAACATCACGCCGAGATACCGCCAGATAATTGTCCAAAAGCGGAGGTGAATACCGGTATAGTACTTATGGCACCAAGTACCAGTCCAACAGTGGACGGGGCTAAAGCGGCCATGGGCACCGGGTTGACCACGGATCTGGTCCCAGATCCTCACCCAATGGCTATAGCGTTAAAGCAGCGTTAGGCCTAGCAACGACGACACTGCCCCGAGTGCAGGCGTGGTTAGATTTAGTGCAAGACCTTTTTACTTCGATTTATGTAAGGGTGAAGGGACCACTATCATGATAATCAGATGCAGCGAAACGCATTCGACCCTTAATCAGTGGAGCTGGAACGATTACTGGGTTATTTCGAGCTTATTGTAATGGATAATAATAACGATTGGAAAATTTGGCGAACACAAGTAGTTGGAGCGGCATTGATTGCACAGCGTTCGTCGCAATCTTTTGAGAGCTTCATATGGAAGCAGATTGGGCAATCGCACGTGAAAAGGCGGACTTAATACCGCCTGTTCTGAAAGGCTGGGCTACGAAAATGGTGGGACAAGGACCCGGACCAAAAGAGACGCTACCAGGTGATAAAATATATAAGAAGCCATTTCTATTTAAGACGGATATTTTTTCGGCGGCAGACATCACTAGGTTGCGAGCAGTTTGTGAGAAGGATTAAGGGAAATTCGCTCCGATGACTGTGCGAGAAGGTTCGGAGGATGAATGGAGAATAGTCCAGGGTCTGGTCGAAGGACATTTTATTGCGACGGAACTGCCCCAGTTCATTAAGCAAATTATGAAAACGGATGAACAAGTACGTTTAGTTCATACAATTATAGCTCAAGTTGAAGGTTGTCAGGTGATGGATTTGCACAAAGTGTATACAAGAGAGCATTGCTATTGCGGCATCGACTCGAGGAACTGGTTCTCAGGAATTATGGAAAATGGTCGCCCAAGTAAAAACTTAAGCTACAATGTTGGTGATCATTCACTGTACTTCCATTTTTTACAAGAGACATGGCAAAAGAAATTCACAGGCGTGAAAGTCCCTTTACACAGATTTGACCATTCGCTACAGAATCTTCATCAAGACGTCAGAGCACCCGGGCAAACGGTTTGGGATTCACAAGTGGATAATAACGGGGTAGTGTATGGCCAGCGAGGGTTTTACTCGTGTATATTGAAGAATATTACACGTTCGATGGATTTATTGAAATTATCTGTTTTCTACGATCTATTTTAGGATGGAGTTCCAACGGACGACTTTGATAAGAGTGGGCCCTTCTCGGACACATCGACGCTGTGGGAATTGATTGTGGAGTCGGATGCAATTCCAAACCGCTCTCATCGGAGTAAAACGACTTTACTGGTGTCATACTATGATATTATCGAGCATCCTATGATGAAGTGTGTATCCGTTGTGGAGAAACGGCCCGATGAGGAATTGTGTTACACCGCTAGTGGAGCTTCTTAAGAATAATTGTATCAAGTGAAGCCGGAGGATTTGAAGACATTGTCCCTTCCGAATGCGACTTTTAAAAGTATGGAGGAATTACGCGCGCAGATCGATCAAACTCGGGTGCAACAACAAGCGACAAAAGAAGGGACAGGAGCGGATAACACTGCCGACCACAAGATCATTAACGATAATGTGGATGGTGAACATGTTGAAGTCACAGACGTGGAACCGAAACCGGCCCAAGATGTTCAAAGCAAAACGTCGTTCAAACAAAATGCACGACAAATTCGTCCACATCACATCCAGGGTGGGTGACAGTGAAACCAAGAAAAAAAGGGACCAAAGGCCACTAAACTGTGCCTGAGAGTGGTGGGAACAAGATAAAGAAGGCTAATGTGTCGAGTCTTAAGGCGGATATACATCGGTCCAATCGGAAAGCCGATCAGGCCGAACAGGGTGACGAAGTAATGGACGAACCAAGTATCCAAGAAAGGGGTGCGACAAACCTGGATGGTAGCTCACCAAAAGTCGTAGCTAGAGGTACAGTCTCCAAGACCCGAAGCAAGGACAAACAGATGTCAGCAGACAAACAACGGACACCGGATGTGATTTTCTAGAAGCAAAATAGCGCATTACTTATGATGGAAGGACAATTAAAGGCCTCGATATATGAAATGTTAGACCAAGTTCGTCAAGAGCAGGGTTCGATTCATTTATCGGCACACATTGCGGATAGGGGCCAAGTGAGTATGATTTCAAATCGGTCCATGAGCTCACGGATTTTCTATCACTGAAACTGTCCAAACGCCGGCTACGGGCAATTGCCAGGTTTATGCAATTTGCCAAGCTCAGACCTCGTCATTTTTGCAAGGAGACAACACTCCGCTGTTGGAAGCACTGGCAGGTAAAATTAGGGAGGGATCTGGTTCGGGCCCTTATGGATTTTGAGATAAAATTTCCGCCGGGCATTCGAAAACAGACATTACTAGGACTTGGACGGGCTTATCCCAGAACCTTATCAAAGGAATCTAAGATTGCTTTCCAGGATTATTTACGGGACTTTGCCCAGAGTAGCTCCAAGTTGGAGGACCACATTCTAGTTTCAGCGTGGGGGGGGCAACAACACGCTCTTCACCATAAGTACCCTCTTACAGCGGGACATATTTGTCATTAGTCAAGAAAAAGGAGGCACTACGCCAGGAGTTTAGCTTTACACTCCTGAAACACGCACTGCCCAGGCGAAGCGGTATCAGATGAGCGGGTAATACCCGATCACAACCCAAGTGTTCTGTGAGAAACTTCGTGAACAAGTGGAGGTCTCAAAACGTTCGGGATCGGATGCACACCTGCCTTCACTTCGGGGGTGACCACTATTCGGCTATACTAGTCGGTACACCGGTAACAGAACGGGGGATGTTGAAATAGAGAATAGTAGCAACGATGAAGACAACTAGGATGAGAAGGAGTTTTCTGCTTCGCAGGACAATAAGAACGGGGGGACTAGATGAGGGCTCTAGTGCCGCACAACCGATTGTTGTGGATGTATCTATGGATGAAGAAGACGAACAGCCAGGAGGTTCAGACTCTATGTTAGTACCAAGTTCTAGTCCACCAGGAGATTGTGCAGACCAATCCCCGTGTGACCCAGACTCTTTGGAAGGAGATTTTGAAGATATAATCAATCTCCTTGACGGGCCGACGATTCACCATGCTTTGAAATATGAGATCCGCCAAATCATTGGGACAGGAGACCCCCGAATGCGTGAAATTCTACACTTTCTCACGGACACGCTTAGTAAACTTTCGCTTCCAGAACAAGAGCATATGTTACCAGTGGGTTGGAATCCGGCTACACGCACTCTGGCTCGCACTTCCAAGAGTAGACGACGCTCAGCTCAAAACTGACTATTCTCCAAACAAAACAGGCCAGGAAGTGGACTAGACTACGGAAATTTTAAATATGGCGGAAGGAGAAGGAAGCGGCATTTTTAAGAGCTGTTGTCTGCAAAACAGGTCGTCCTACTTGCTCAATGACTGTTATGTGCGTTTTTGTATGCTGAACAAGTGGCGGCACTGTTGGACCTGGATTATCACCCGATGGATTTCATTGTGACGCTCTTTTAACGTCACTTACAAGCGGTAGCAAGTTCCCCAGAATATGCGGATTGTGTTGATGCGGTGGTACGAGGTGCTATGTCGAGTTGGAAGAGTTTAACATCTTTCATGATTTCCGCTCAAGTATTAACGGCGGCGAATGCTGCGCAGTCCGCAGAAGACAGTACCGATGTACCGGTATTTAATCGGTACTAAGGGCACCGCGAGGGTAAATTTAACGAAGAATAAATATTTTAACCTAACTTCCTTGGATACTTATACCAAACATACGTTATTAATTGATCTGGAGTTCAACCCGGGACGATCACGACATGAGATTGTAAGCCAAAAAAAAGCGTCAGAGGATTCCCCTCTAGGGACATAATTGATTGGATGCTTGCGTCGAGATCAGGAAGGTCTGGGCAACAACCTCAAATGATTCTCCTGCAAGAAACACACATCACGACCGAGGCAGAAAAAGCAGATGTAACCCAGAAATGGTCTAACGTTTGGAGCATTTATAAGTCGAATGTGTCGCTATCTTATTGAAGTGTGTTTGGGAAGAAACAAGGAGGTGTAGTTATACTAGTCAGACCTGATGTAGCTTCTAACACAACACCATGTAAAATTACGGATTGGACGCCCGTTTTATCGCGGTGCAATGGAACGGATGCAAGGTCGTTAATATATACGGCCCCTTCAGTGATATCAAGTCACAGAAGGATTTCTTTCGAGTCCTTCGACATACTCTATCTCGGCGATTAAACAATTGTACCCTAGCGGGCGATTTTAATTGTGTAGATCAACCGGTATTGGATCGTCTCGGTGGTCACCGTTCAACAAAACTAGAGAGTGCGGCCCTTTCAAGACTGGTAGATGACTGGCACTTGTTGGACGCACGATTACTGCTTGGGTCAGCATTAGATGATATATTTTTAGACCCCACGAAGCATTTTACTTATTGAAGAGGTGTACAAGCTAGCCGCTTAGATCGATTCTATATTACGGACAATTGGAGATCATGGGTAGCATGGGTTGCTGTAGACACACCACCGGTCTATTCTGACCATAATCAAGTAACGCTATGTATGAAGGATCCGATCGAATCTAGGGGCCATTTTTCGCCTCGAATAACCACCTATCCCTTTTATGGTTTTCGTTCGGAGGATATCCAACATTCACTCATGGATCACTTTTCTCGAGGAGCTCATATTGTTAGAGATGCAAGCACATGGGATAATTGGGTGGATTATATTAGAGATGCACTTTAAGTATGGAGAAAACGTTTGTCTAGAAGGAGGAAACGACGTACGCATCATTTACAGAAGATTACACAGGACAATGCGCGAACCCGTAATCATTTAATAACATCTGTTGCGCTTTCGCTGGAGAATGAGAGGCGATTTCGCCGTGGTTCTCGTCTTCATCGGTCAGCGGCGGATGTTCGATGGTTGTTCAAACATACAGCGGTATAGTAAAGAGATCAGACTATTACAAACATTTTTTCAACTACGAAATTACATTTTCCGGATAGTATGTCTATCCCCGATCGTTTCGCACTGTCAATGGCGGCCTATTTTAGGACAAAATCACAGAAACGTACCCAGCCATTGCTTATAAGAGGAGGTACAAAGTTTTATGAGAATACCTGAAAGGCGTAAGGTAACGGATGCGCAGAATGAGGATTTATTCGCACCAACCTCGGAAGGGGACGTCTTTTCGGCAATCAAGGGCCTGGAGCGCAGGAAGGCTGATAGTCATGATGGACTGGGAAATGATTTCTATAAAGATTTTCCGATGATGCTTGTGGACCCTCTAGTGTGTGTTTGTAATGATATTTTACGAGGCGCTTATCCCTCGAAATCATTTATAAAGCGGTCGTAATTCCCCTACGCAAGAAAGGGGACTCCAGTAACGCATTGGATTACCGTTCGATCTCGCTTTTAACAACGGGGTATAAATTGTTTGCGAAGATTCTTGCCAAACGCCTACAAAAATTTCTCGGTTAACTCATTGGGGACTCCCAACATGGATTTGTGTCGGGACGCCGATTAGATAAGGATGTAGTTCTCATGATGGCTACTTTTGAAAATTACAAACCGATAGTTGCTATGGATCAAAGTGCTGGAGTCTTATTTTTAAATTTTAGTAAAGCCTATGACACAGTGGATCGACAATTTGTACTTACGATACTCTCTCTTTTTCGTTTTTCAGACGAATTCGTGGATTTGATGGCTAGGCTCCACCTGGGCACGACTGCAGAATGGTTTTCTAAATAATGATTTCTATGCTCCACTCGATGTTCTTTCTGGAATACGCCAAGATTGTCCTTTGGCGCCCCTGCTTTTCATTTTAGCCGTTGAGCCTTTAGCTTTAGCGATATCTCAGGATTCGGCTCTGAGGGGAATTACTCCTATACGTCGCGATAGTACTGTGGAGCACCGATTTTTGGCATTCGTCGATGATTCTACAGTTTTTGTCAATCATGCAAGTGTAGTACCTATTGCGTTATAGGTCGTCCGATGATTTGGCGAGTTAGTTCAAACGAGTATGGTACCAGAAAACTGGTACGGATATCAGTTTTACCGATTGGAGGAACAATATACCAGTTTGGATGGGCAGAATTGGGAGCGGTCAACTGGGCACTCCGCCTACAGGCAGTAAAACGACGACTGGCAACAGCTACGAATTGCTCCACAGCTCTGGTAGAGATGGTACAGCTGTTTGATGCGATTGCTATTCCCTCAATTCTCTACACCGCACGATTTTTTTAACCTTCTCGAGATGTTCTAGTTCAACTACTACATACTTCTGTATGCAGAAAACATTTATATGGTGCAAGCGGGTTCAAAGAGATCACTGCAGACATAAAATCTCTCCTCCCTCACTATTCACACCGAAAGGGGTGGGAGGAGTAGGCCTGATTTCCATACCAGTGGCTATAAAAATACAACGCCTAAAATTGGCCTCCCATTGGTTAATCGCGGCTTCGGATGCATATCAACAGGCGTGGTGAGATGTGATAAATTTTGTGCAAGAAAAGGAAGAACCGCCAGCATTGTCCCCGCTAAAAGGCCATAGAACCTTAAAGGCAGTTGGGGATCTTCCACGTAGGCAATCGGGCGGAATTCGGAAAGAATATTACGAATATCACGGAATCCTCCTAGAGCACATGTTCCCCTTTGGGGGACCTATTCTTGGGCATCGAATCCGTGGATTTCCGAATTACGTGTGCCGGAACTCTTATCCCAAAAATATGATCGTAATTCTGTGATGGGCATTCAGGATTTGCGAATAAAAAGACTAACTTCGTCCACGTTTGCTTGGCAGGTAATTGGGATGGAAGGGTTTTCGCACACAAGGGTTAAGCTGGGAAGATGGCCGAGCGCTATTGTGTTGGCATCTCCACGGATTGAGATAAGTCATTATATTGGTGAACCAGTATTTCACTGTGTCGAGGACCGGAACAGTTGGAGGGCTTCTGATGGGCATTGTTAGACCCCGGCCATGCTAAAGGAATTAATTTAGATAACGAGGAGACAATTATTGCGCATCAACAACCAGATGGTATCTTTTGGAAGATAGTCTCCGGGCCCGACATTGAGGATAATATCGAGAAGGACCTTCAGCAGAGTCCTATCATCTTTCGCCCGCATCCAGACCTGCATCTGATTGGTTCGTCAATGGACGATTCTACACCGTTGTGGAAGATCTGGTATAAGATCAGGAGGTCTTTTCGGATGATATACTTTAAGGGTGTAGCCCCCCAGTTAGGCACGCTCCTGTCCAAGTGGAAAAGACGGTGCGAGCAGAATCGGTGGTGGGCAAGTTTACAGTATATAGAACCGAAACAGGTATGGGAGCATGATAATGTGTTGACTGATTACCAGGTTTGGGTCCTGTATAGGGCGGTGACTATGCAATTAAACACCTTTTATATGCGAGGGACGACGAGTAGAACATGATTACTTGATGAAAGCTGCTCTGGCTTGACTTCGGATACGTATCACATTTTCTGGGAGTGTACGAGAGCTCGGGCATTTTGGACCCGGCTACTGCGACATTGGCTAGGGATTGCCATTAGCGAGGATCAGGTGGCGGGTTATATGGACGCTGTTATAAAGAAAGATGCCCCTCAGATAGGGAAACATATAGAAGAGGCTATGATGTGATGTCGAGACATGAATGGTATGACACCTCATATTTCTCAGTGTTTGATCAAGGAGTTTGTGGAGTAGCCACTGCTTGGCTTTGGCAGCTCCGAAATCAAGTCGTTTTCCAAGGGAAAATCAAAAACGCCTATGAACATCTCGAATTTGTATGGAAACAATGCCGAGCCCAACTGGAATCGATGGCGGCATTTGAGAGGAGATCAGTTTCGACGAGGGAGGACGGGATCCGCCTACAGATTAGTATAAAGTGCCTCAGGGAGGACGGGA
>MIQA02002607.1:0-11883 GCA_001887855.2 Sclerospora graminicola | reverse complement strand
CCTATTGGACGGATTTACACTTTTCGCCCTAGGGTCCACCAGGAGAGCTAACCACCCAGTACTGACGTGTACACAAGGTGAGCTTTCAACATGCAACATTCGAGCAGTCGCGATCAAGCGGATGGAAGCGACCGATCCAGCCGGCCGGAAGCCGGATCGGATCATGACTCGGATGGACGGAGTACCCCTCCGGTAGTCAGTCGTCTGAGACCCCCGTGGGTGTTCGCGTCTCAGGAAGATTTTCTGAGAGCGACTACACCACACACGCTTCCTTCGTGAGCGCTCCTGTCCTGGATGCGGTACTTACGCTGCTTCTCGACGGGGGCGTCTTCAATTGTGAAGGGATACACGTCAGTCCCTTTGGTGTTGTCCCAAAAGTCAGTTACAGCGACTATCCGCTGGGACATGGATACAATCAATGCGCTCACGCTCGATGACTCGCTTCCCCGATCACGTATGAGTCTGTTTATGCATTTGCTTATCGCATCGAGTGTCTTCATTGACTGCATCTTAAAATGCCCGTAATGCTTTTGAAAGGAGATGTTGGGCGGCACACTGCCGGATACGGACGCACTTGTCCTCACCATGTTGGCGCAATCCTAGTGGACCGGTTCCACAGCTTTGTACGCCATATTCGATCGCGCCATATCTTTTCCGGTGGGGCGCGAATCTCCTCTAGCCAAGAGTACCGGAGAGATTGAGGACGCTGCGTACTTTGCGACGAGTGGGTCGACGACCACGTACTCATTGAGGTTGATTTGAAAACGATGTCAGATTGCTGAAAACGTGCTCCGTCCGGCCATGTTCGCTATATTTGGTCCAAATGCGATTTGCGAGTCCAAATTCATCCAGTGGAGCCAGTTGGTGCTTATCTTTGGTGTATCAATCGGGTGCAATACTAGCCAAGATCTTCAAGACATTGGATTGGATAATAATGGCTAGCCAGGTGAGGAAAAGGCTCACCGCGCAAAGAAAGAGCTAGACCAACTTCTCTGCAGCTTACGCCATGTCGCCGCATGCCTTCGCACGATGCGACCATTTTATCAACGTCTCTACTTGGTGTGTTCCCACGCACGTTGAAAACATTTCCAGCAGAATTTATGTCCTTCCTGACACCGATTAAGACGGTAAACTAACCGTTGGTCGGGCCAGTCACTTTGCTAATAGCTAAGCCGCCACCTGGCTGACCGCGAGATACAGGTCAAGGAGGACGCGAACCGAAACAGCGCCGTACGTGCATGTCAAGTAGACAGAAGCTAGATATTGTGTTGTTTTTAGATAAAAACGGTATACCAAAAACACTAGAGAATGCTACGGTAATTGAAACTGACAGCCGAACTGTCAAAGCTGAAGATAATCTAAGAATGGCAAAGACTCGCCAAGAGCTCGAGAAGCGCTGTACCGACCCTAAGCGCGCCAGCTTGAAGTTCATGCGGCCGACTGTCGTCGCGACTCTCTGCCTCTCCATGCGGAACGAGACCGTTAAATGGTGAACATGCTTAGAAAGGATGGAGTTCCTGTCACGGGAACAATGCCTAGGATGAATGCCCTCAATGTGGTGGTGATTACTTGGTGAAGGCGCTACAAGCGTCATGGCATTGGTAGAGGGGGACCTTACGGTGAAACTGACACAGTATGCGCTCCAAAACGCGCCAAGAACAGATCACGCAAGGCGACGCTAATGCGTCTGCTATTACCTCTGGTACGGTAGCTCCGCAGAAGATGCTACATTTAGGCGTTCGCAATGTAATCAACGAAGACGAGACAGGTAATGTGGTCATGCCTTTGTCGATTCATTGATTTTGATTAATACTAATTGTATTTTGTTATCTTGTGCAACGTATGCGTCATTTTCGAGTATTTACATAAGCTTCAGGGAGCCCTCGTGGGGCGAAAACGGTTTGGGTCCGGCATGGCGGTAAGCACACGAAAATAGTGACTATAATACTGATGGTGGACTCTGACGGGAACAAGTTGGTCCCGCAATTTTTTTTCAAAATGCCTGGGGGAGATGCGACTAATAGAAAAGCGAGACGTGGATTTAGTATCCACTTATGGAAGGAAGCACGACTAATTATGGGCAGGATAGGAATTGAGCAGTATAGAAACTCCACAGCTTGGTGGAATGCGGATGTGCACATGAAGTTTCTGAAGCTAGACTTTTCGTTGCGCCAAAGGCCGTGGTAACCGGCGACCCTGCTCAGCCCAGCGGCCTGAAAAGCCATCCACAAGTGATAGGATCGAAGCCCTACGCTCGCTTGATTGATGCCCACATTCTAAAGAACCCTCCTCTTTGAAGAACCACCTACGGCATGCTTGGGAGGGGGCGCTTCATTCGCAACTACGAGAACACAAGAGATTAGACAACCCGCCGAACCGATCAATTTTGCTTGAATAGGTAAGTACTAGCTGGAAGAAGCTATCTCGTACAACTGTCCAGGATGGCTTC
Source organism: Sclerospora graminicola (assembly GCA_001887855.2). Taxonomy (NCBI): domain Eukaryota; phylum Oomycota; class Peronosporomycetes; order Peronosporales; family Peronosporaceae; genus Sclerospora; species Sclerospora graminicola. The sequence continues at coordinate 9,434 of MIQA02002607.1, read as the reverse complement.
ACAAAGGCACACATAATGCCTTCTATCCCTTCGATAGAAGAAGCGCAATTCGTGACTTTGGTACCCGAACAGCTGTTAGGAGGTGCGTTTGCTGACCTTTGAAATGCAAATCTGATCGACAGCAGTAGTGTTGCGACAACCACGCTCCGATTTTGCGGGGCCTTGAATCCACGCCAGATCAATAAGCCAGCCAATTAACAGGCTGGGCTGTCAACAGCGGTTGCTGACCGCCGCCAATTTACATAATTTAATATAGGTTCTATCTCATTCAATGAGGAATAACTCTCTGGAGTACACCTTTGATGAGAGGTCTCCTTCTGGATAAATTTTTTTCTTAAGGTTTTGCCTGGATGTCTTGTGATAAACGCTCGTTGTTGTTGATACGCTTAACATAACAGTAACCAAGGCAATTGGAGATTACACACCGTATGACTTCATTATGGTGAACGTCAAGATGTATCGCACCTATGTACATGGCGATGCGTGGTTTTTGTATACATCTCAAACGGATCGGAAACGAAAAGGAGAAGCTTAAGCCCAGGACAAGGAGACAGATCCTGCTGGGGTATTCCACAGGCACAAAATGATCCCGGGACTGTCCATGCCCTTCCTCGTCATGACAAAGGGTTTTCAGGTAGATTAGCTTCAAAGTCACCGTAGACATTGTCCAGGTGTAACTTCATTTACTCCGATTGTATGGTATAATCTTCTCTGAAACGAATATTGTCTTGGCTTGCTGTTCAATATCATCAGTCTTTATCCACTTGAGGCCAGAAGACAAGGAAATAACGTGGAAGAAACAGTTAAGGTGTGCACCTCAGGGGGGTTGGACTCCAAAGATAACATATGTGTATCGGCAGGGTAGATTACAGATACGGCCCGCAAGAATGGAAGCCTAACAAGGAGTACGTACAAGTATACCATGTGACATACAAGCGAGAGGAAAACGTATGTGAGAATGAGAGACGTGAAATCTGGGATTGACGCATGCGTGCTCCTGAACGGATGGGAGCAGATGCTAGTCTATATGAACAATAAAATTTCCCACAGAGTGAAAATGTCCTTGCGAAAATAAACTCATAATAGGTCTGCCTTATTGGTATAAAAACCAAAGGAGCATCTTCTTGTGGGATGCCACACACATATAAGCAGGCCATTGTCGATGCACGGTATGAAGCCTACTGGCTAACCGCTATGCAAGAAAAGGTGGTGTACACAATGTGTGAGTTTTGGTGCGACGCAGGGCGAAACGCACAGAACAGATTGTGTTAACAAAAACACATTGGGTATTTGCACAAAAGAAAGACGATCAGGGCTACGTAAAACGGTGCAATACTGATTTTACATGGATTTAAACAAGTCTATGGAATTAATTACTACGAGACATATGCACCGGTGACTAGATTCGACACTGCAGTGCGGTGCTACATTTAGCACTCCAATGTGGCTGGGTCGTACTGCAATATGATGCAAAGACCACATTTCTACATAGAGAATTGCACGAGGAAGTGCTAACGGAACATCCTACAGGCTTTGAAGATTACAAACGACAGCAAGTATGCAAGCTAGCAAGACACTTTATGGCATGAAGCAAGCCCCAAACGTTAGAATCGCAAGCTACATGATCGAATTCAAAGTATAGGATTTGTTCGAGTCGAGTGCGACAGGGGCCTTTACGCCCGATTCCGAGGGTGATGATTGTTATGCTGCTCATCGTGCCGTCTTACAGGCTGCTCGGGATTGTATCTACGTGCTTCTCCAGGTATTGGCCCTTGTCCACGGTCTAAAAATATTTAAAATGATATATTGTTCAGTGCAATCTTCCGTACTTGGCACTTCAAAAATGCAAGCGTTTTCTGAAGAACACGGAGAAAACGACACTGTGGTAATGGAGGCAACGAGTATTACAATAGCGTTGATTTTGCTCCATTTTTCAAAGCTGATGCGTTGCTATGCTTGGAACGTGTGGAAAAATGTTACAAGTACCTCAAACAAGTAGTTGAACCATAAAGATTTGACTTGAAACACTACCAAAAGACTGCAACTACACAAACAGACTCGATAACAACGAAAGTTTTTCATGGACAGTTGTTCAATAATTTAGCAACCGCTTTAGCATGTTGTTCAGATATCGAAGCTAGTATCTTCATTCTACTTGACCAACTATTTATTTTCACAACACGCCAAAGCCGCTATTAATGTACAGTACAGAAGTAAGAAATTCCAGTTAACAATAAGACACGATCATGATCGTGAACGTGTAAGACGGCGACTACAAAAAGTGGATCTAGGACCAGTTAAGTATTTGTTGGATGTCGAGGTGATCATTGTCCGACATGTCAAAACTATATCTTCAGTCAAGAAGCATACGTCAATACTCAAGTGCTGCCTCCAACGCCTCCTGTCGATGTGGTGAGCTGATAGCCATGACAACACTTGCTTCTGTCATTTAAACGATTCCAAGTCGATTGAATATAGCCACGTCAACAAATTTCGGCCAGTTTTCGCGGTTGGAGACTCAGTTTTGCCACAGCTCCGAAACAGCCATTAACGTATAGCCCTCACAGTCTAATATATATTTTTGCGTTTTTGCGGGTTTGACAGAAATATAATACCGGTTACTAGCGCAAAATCGGTGTAAAAAGTTGCCTGAACCATGTAAATCCTGTATGTACTGTCTCCGAAAAAATCATGACGGTTAGCTCTCGCCTTATTAATATACATACCAGTATATTAAGTCCCTTGTAGAATCGACCCTAGGTGGAGTATAATTTCTGGAGGCGCTGTCTGGACCAATCAACACCCTAGAAACTAAAATTATATGATTGGACATTTACTCTTATTCGTTGCCAATGATATAGCTTCAATAAAGTCAAATACAGACTGGGACATCGAGTTCACACTGGATTCGTTAAAAACCCTCATTAGCTATCCAATCAACAGCTAAAGCGCCTTTAGGTTCGAGTCGGTCACAAAATAGAGGTTTCAGAGTTGTATTTTTCTTGCGATTTTGAGCAACGGATATCATATCGGAAATGACACTCAAATATGGCTCGTGCGTAGAGGAAATTTGCTCCCTCTCACAGAAAAATTTCTGGTCTTAATTATATTCATCTTTTGGTATAGGAAAACTGTTATTCATGTGGTGAAGTGACTTGGAAATTAACGGGCTATCCGGACATTGGCTGTCTGAATCAGGCGGGCCGGATGATCTCAGATGGTGGATGACCGAAGGGCGGATTGTTTGGAAGGTGTATGTGCGAAGGGTCCCGAAGAAGGCTGAGCTTTGTGGAGGACGGATGAGGCGCCAGCGGTGGACGCGGAGCGGCTAAGGAGGCGCCAGCGGTGGACGCGGAGCGGTCAAGGAGGCGCTAACGCCAGCGGTCAAGTGAGCTTAGACGAAGAAGTATCCGGCCGATTTGGCTGGGTTTATTGTACCGGCTGGGTTTGGTGTACCGGCTGGGTTGGTACTGGCTGGGTTTGGTGTACCGGCTGTGTTGGTGCCGGCTGGGTTTGGTGTACCGGCTGGGATTCGTACCGGATGGGTTTGGTGCACCGGCTGGGTTTGGTGTACAGTACACAAAAGAGCATCCGGATGAAGCTAACTGGACCACTTCAGGTAAGACACACAACTTTCCAGCCGGTACTTGGGGGTAGGTTACACAAAAGCGAGTATTGGACATAGGGATAAAAATCAGTATACGTTTCGCTTTCTTAGACACAGTCGCTTTCATTGGTTCACAGCAGAGGGCTAACAAGGTCCCCTCTTGCTGCTATTGGTTTGCCTGGGGAAGGTTAAAGTAACCCACCGGAAGTCCCCTGACCGGGAGTCGCTGCGTTGTGTATACCCACCTCAAGTCGCCCGTGTTTTGATCACGGTTATATCTAGTATTGGAAAGTGTGGTAACGTTTTGTCCTACTGTGGAAGATTGTAGAGTTACATTTGGATTCCCTATTACGTACACGTTTGGATTTACCCCTTTATGTCATTGGTTTAGCTGGCCGATCGATTATTCTCGGTCCAGCCCCCGCAGTAAACAAACTTCAAGTATATTATCAATTGAGCTCCCCGGTGAATATTTCCGCCCAGGAGCTACCCCTAGTCCTAACCCTCGTCTTCTTATTCGACGGACTTTTCACTTTTCGCCCTAGGGTCTATCAAGAGAGCGCAACCGCCAGTGCTGACGGGTACACAAGGTGAGCTTTTCGAACATGGATCATTCAACCAAGGTGATGGAAGTGACCGATCCAGCGGGCCGGATGCCGGATCGGATCATGACTCGGATGGACGAAGTACCACCTCCGACAGTCAGTCATCTGCCCCCCCCGTGGGTGTTCGCATCTCAGGAAGAATTTCTGAGAGCGACTAAACCACATTCACCACCCAACGGGAAACTCGTCCCGGGAAATATTTTTCAATATGTAATTTCCTGCAGAAATGACATCGGATATTTTTGGGTAAAAAAAAACTTAACTCTGAAACCCCATAATATCTTCGGACCTATTATAGGAGTAGAAATCTATTTGGTATATTTGTCGTTGCCGCTTGCTTTTGATATAAGAATCCGATTAACTTAACACCTTTTTTCCTTAATTTAGTTTAAACTTTGTAATAGAAAAAAATGGATTATATCTTGCGGCTTCAGCAAGCCGTGTTGAACTTAAGCCTCGGTTTTAGTTATTAGGTTTCTTAGCAAAATATATATTCCACGTAAATCCACTACAATATACAAGTACCTGCTAACCCAAACTAGATGTCCACGTTCACTAGCAACTACAGGACCAGTCGAGTGATGCATGCGACGATTTCTACCCCAATATTTCGGAAGTATTATTTAGGGTCCGTCTGGTTGGCCACAAATCCGCTGGATTTCACTGAATTTGCAAAAAATACACTGTTTCGGAGCAAACACTGTTTCAGCCGAGTTGGGTGTGCTGTCTGTTTCGCCAACCATTAGTTTTTCTAACGCTGTTTTGGCCTCCATCCGCTGTTTCCGAGATACGAGGTCAGAGTCGTATTTCGAAACAGTGGATGTATTTTTACGGTACGCTGTAGTCTATAGCGAATAGGAAACTGATGTATCTTGTAGTTATTGTGGCTTGCAGAAATTTTGCTCTCTATTTTAGAGTTTTAAAACAGAGTTTCGACACCTTTAAACTTGGGCCAATTAGCTATGAAATAGAGCTAATTTTAAATTAAAATGCCGATCCAACCCACTTAACCAATTTGCCGTTTTGGCAGCTGGAACAGCAAAGTTTACACATAGTCAAGCTGTCGACCAGAAAGCATGTAGTACGCAAATAAGTTCTGCGCAACACAATGGCGTACCAAGCCGCATTATCTTCGTAACGGGCCAACCCGGCTCCGGCAAGTCTTCACTCTTCTTGAGCGGTCAATTTTCACTTGTATCATTTGCGAAGGAAGGGATTTTGAGACAGACGGTCACGTTGGTGGCACCTGTACCTTTAGGACCACGACGGATACAAGCCATACTGTTGTTACAAGAGCTTTTTTTATCGGCGTACCTCGTCGTTGTGAAGAGTTTGATCGCCCGGAATGCTCCTGTTTAGCTCATAGTAACAAGTTGAATGCGTTGCAGCTCGTGCCGAAAATCTTTACAGCGCCTAAGTACGAAAATTTACGTGATTGTGAGTCTATGTTGGCGCTTACATAGATTAGCTCGACGATAGACACGCCTACATGTCGAAGCGCAAAGCCCGAATACTATTAAATATGGTATCTAGGAAGATGTGAGGACACAAACTAGTATGCTTCAAGATGACCCCTTGATGGATCAGCTGGGTGGTGCACGTTTGGAGCGGTGGGAACCAGTATTATGAATTTCTAGACGAAGCAAGACATGCCATTGTGGATTTGTTCATGTTGGTACCATTGGAAGACCACATTCATGAAGCTTTAAATACCGTGCCCTGGTCGATAACAAGTTCCATAAATATTGTGGCCAACTCCGTGATGGACGTGGCAATACGTTGAATTTCCTGATCGCGCTCATTGATAACGTCTTCGGTGATCTCGAACTCTGTCATCTGCGCCTGTGTACATCCCTAAGTGGTACAAATATGCGTGGTAAAACAAAGATTTTCAGACACATACAGCGACTAAAGATGAACGAACCGTATCAGCCCCACTGCGTCATTTTTTTCTTGGCTTCATTCTCTACAAGAAAATCGAATTCGACGGGGTCCTCTTTTCTGGTTTTCAGCGCAAGATATGTCTTCTGTGACTTCCGAAACTCGCCCGACAGTTTCTTCAGCTGGATCGCTAATGCTCTAATCAGAAACAAATGTGTGAATAATTCACCAGTAAGTATACTACCATCCAGTTTACACACCTTTGCACGTTTTGTCTAGGTTTGGCTTCAGCGGTCGAGAACTCCCCGTTGCGGTGACTTTGCGCCATACTTCCTTCTCGGCAATACAAAACTCATCCGTAATTTCTTGTGTTATATGATCAATCTCTTGTTCATACTTGGACTCAGAGCTATCGAAGCGTACCATCAAGCGGCTCGTGTGAAGCTTGTTTATTCTCCACTACAATAAAGCATATTAGCAGGAAGTCAGTCTGCCTGTCACGTAATTATCTCCTTAATGTGAAGAACATGCTGGTTGGTTTCAATTACGACATTCACCCACCCTGGTGATAACGATGCTTGTACTTTCCTGCTCTGCCCTTCTAATCTGCGCATTGCCTTGCTCACGGTGCTCTTTCGTCGTAGCATTCCTTGCTTCCTATAGACGTCCTTCAAGCCTGAGGGTTCCGTTCGCTGAAAAGTAGAAAAAGGAGAAGAACAGAGTGGAGGTGCTGTCTCTTCTAATTAAATGAGTCAACCATTATGGTACAGTATCTAATAGCAATAAAGTATACTGTTTGCACTTGTTGCCATTTAATTTATTTGGTGTTTGTATTAATGTAAAAAACATATGCAATAACCTAGAGCCAATTTACTTAAAAGTAACGAGACGTCTCTTTTAGACCCAGCGAGCCCGAATTGCGTGAGTTATGGTGCAATTCGGCATTGTCATCATCAATACCGAGTTATTTTTGCATAATTCTGTTTTTATTCTGGAGTTCGAGCTCGATTTTGCACATGTCTCAATTTTATTTTGGATCTGTATAAATTCCATAAGTCGAAAATACAGGTTCGATTTGCCAAAATAGCTGCAAATCACAATAAGAGTAAAAACATATATTAAATCTTCATTATTCGTGACAGAGTACTTGAATATAATTAGTGCTTCTGCAAGGTACCTTCTATCGGCGGCATGATCGTCGCCTTCGATACGAGTACCGCGCCGACCACGGTGTCATCGTCGTCTTGTTTTCTCGAGGCCCATTCGTTTATGATTGTTTTTTTTTTGCGCCGACAGCTGCGTTTGATCGTCTTCGGATTATATTTTTTTACCGGTACATGACTTATAAAATATTAATAGGACCCTTTTCTAATTCTGCGTAAGTGGTGCGCAAGACGCAATGTTATGTCTGATAAAATGCACTTAAAAGTATAGGAAGGCACCAGAGATAGATAGATAACAAATTATTATAATGAATTAAAAATGCAACGGCTCTTTCATAGCTGCTCAATGGCTTGGCTCACCATTACATATAACGACGGAAACATCCGCCCAGATTTGCTTAGTGTTTCACATAGAATAAAAAAGATCCGAAAAGACAAAAATATCCGCCCTCGCAATGATTGGCCGACCGATTTCTTCAAGTACTGATATAAAACAAATTCAGAGCGTTGGGGCAAAAAGCTAATTTATTGAGCTTGAAGGGGAAGTTATAAGTTCGTGTGTGTACATGTACTCAATTGCGAGATGGCATGCGTGTTCAGGCGCCCTATGGAAGTGAAACATCTTTGGAACGCATCTTGATATTCTTTAAGCTACTTGAAGCGTCAGAAATGGTGGCATTACTGATGTACGAACAGTTCTCCCTTGATTTCTTGCGGTGCAATATTGTTTCTTGACAACCGCGCTAAAAGGTGACAAGTGGACGTGAAACTATCAATGCTCAGGCAAATGCTAATATATGCTTTTGGGTTACCGATCTAGGCATCCTGAGCGGATCGGCGATGTTACGTGTCGAAATTGCTGACGAACAGCAAATGTCGGTGACGCTTACTACACAAAGCTCTACTCCATCTCCGCAGAAATTGAACATTTCGGTTGCTTCTATTGCATCCTCGCTTTCAGTTCGTACGGCACCTATATCTACGACGCTGGTCCATGTTCCGACCCTTCATACAGAAGACGTTCTGATGGAAGATATAGCCGCTACTGTGAGCATGTCTACTATAAGTATTTTGTCTTATTTAGGTATGGGCTGTTTCTCTTTTTGACGGATATTACCTAGAAAGAGCGCTCCGTACGAAGGCACAATGCACGGAAGTGGTACATTCTTGATTGTGATAACTTTAGATTATAATAAAAATAATTGGTTCTGTTCTTTCTCACCATTGAGCCTTTTGTGATTTTACAGCCCAGCACATGCGGTCCTTGTCGATCGTTTTCTTGCTTCCATCGCTCTTCTTCTGTAGGAAAGTAGGCTTTATCCTAGGCAGCAGACACCAACAATGTAGTGTCCGGTGCTCGCAGTCCGGCTAGAAACTGTGTGCACTCTTGTTTTTCTGCCTAAACGCCCAACTTAGTCCTGTAGACTTAAGAGGTGCCCTGCTCCGCACCGCCACTAGTAGTGACCGCTCGTAGGTTCGTAAGGTAAAAAAGATAATAAATATTATTATTAATTATTAAGTTCTGAATCGTACTTTATAACCTAAAATTTGTATGTAGTGGTCCACGCTGTTTTGTTAACTTGAAATTTCATTTTCACTGAAACATGTCTTCGAATTCCAACACCCTTCCAAAACTTCGGGACCTCCATGCATCCACATGCAATTTTCCACATCACCCCAGGTACGTAACTCCAGTTCATACCATCCAGCTTAGTGATGCCAACTAGTTTCAGCCACAACCGATAAGAATCAATAGAGAAAACTTAAATCAATCCAATTAGATCACGCAACTCACCAATCCTTGCAGCACTCAACGTTTTCGTTAGAAGGCCGGCCACCATGTCAGCACTCGATACGTGCCCCATTTTGCCCTTCCTTGTGTAATCTTTAACGAACTTTAACTTCACATCGACGTGCTTCGTACTTGCAGCACTTGCTTCATTCAACAATTGTTTAATGGCAGCCTGATTGTCTATCTTCAAGACCATCGGCGCCCGTGAATTCACACCAATTTCGCCAAGCAACTATCTTATTCCCAGAGCTTGCTTTCCACCAACAGCGGCAGTGTAACAGGGTTGCTGTTACGTGGCTTACACTGTTAGTTTGCAGTGAGGAAGCGTGCAAATTTGTGTTGGACCAAATGTAATTTGGTCCTCCTTAGTTTACCTTAGATAAACT